>PVIA01007371.1:0-84206 GCA_004024845.1 Tonatia bakeri | reverse complement strand
AGAACTGTGAGAAAATAAATTTCTGTTGTTTAAATTTTATAAATATATATGTATATACCTATATATATTCCATCCATATCCATTGGATTGTGTCATTACCCTGTTCAATGGCTTTCCATTACATTTAGAATGAAATCCAAACTCTTGTAGGGCCTGTGAAGTCCCTACAAGACCTGGCCTTTGTTGACCTTCATGACCTCATTTCCTACCTTGTTGACCCTCATGACCTCATTCCCTACCACTCCCCCTCAGTTCACTCTACCCTGGCTACAGTGTCCCTCATCCTGCCCCAGACTGCTGCTCCCTCGGGCCTTTGCATGTGCAGTTACCTCTGCCTAAAATGTTCTTCTCCCAGATCGTTCCATAGTTTGATCTTTGTTCAGTCAAGTCATTGCTCAATGTTACCACCTTATTTTAAATAGCAGCCCAAGTCTCCTTCTGCCGCTTTACCTTGATTTTTTTCTTTAGGGTACTTATTGCCTCCTGCTATTTATTGCATTAATGTTTAAGTGTGTGTTTGTATATGATCTGTCTCCCCCACTGCACTGTAAGCTCCATGAGGGCACTGACTCTGTCCACCTTACTCATAGCTGAATCTCAAGACCCTGAAACAGTGCCCGTGGCATGGTGCGTTATGTGTTGTGTTAACATGTGTTGCAAAGAAGAGTTCTTGCATATCCCTGGGAGTTCTCACTGGGCTGTAAATTCCTTGTAGCCAGGGTTGTGGTTTATCAAACACCTCTGTGTTTTTGAAGGAATGGGGGTGATGATTCCTGCCTGTGGACCTCTCTGGGTTGTTTTTGAAGCTCTAACTAGCTAACACACCATGGAATGTGCTTTGAGGAGGAACAAAGCAGGATAAATACTGGAGGTTGTTCTGGTTTGGCCTTCTTTATAAAGGATGCTTGGCTCCCTGTGGACTCTGAACTATGTGGACTCAGGAGCCAAGCTTTGCTTTCAGATTCAATTGCCCCTGCCTAGAGCCTCATTTGGATGCCAGGAGCATCTGTCAGTGGGGGCTTCATGATGCCCAGCTGCTGCCGGGCCGGACAGTACCCTAGGCGCTGCAAACCCCACCTGGGAGGACAAACCAAAGGTAAGGCCAGATGAGAAGACCAGCAACTCTCAGGCTACTTCTGTCCCTGGTGGGTGGTCTGTCCGGGAGTGATGGCTCCCTTTCTGCTTGAGTTGACCAGGCCACTCAATAATCTTTTCATTGAGAATCAGTGAAATCATTGAGATTTCATTGAAATCAAGATTTTAGGAGTAAGAAAGCTGGACAAAGATGGGACAAGGCAGGGTAGGCTGGGTATCTATCTACCTTGCTTCTCTCAATACTGAAAGTTAGTTAGATAAAATTGGAGTTTAGGCTAAACCTAGTTTGGGCTAAGGTTGGTTAATTTAGGTGAAGCATTCTCCCCAAAGGCAAGCTGGTGTAGAAGAATGTGACCTTGGTTTGGAACTAGCCCCTGCTGTATTTGAATCCCCCCACCGCCCGCCCCACACCATACTATGCCTGGCAGAAGGGTATTTTGCAACCCAAGTTAGTACCAGAAGTCCCCCTTCAGATGTGTGTCCCTCAGGGAGGAAAAATGCATGAAATCTCTAACCCACCAGTAGAAATAAGTGAATCTAAGAACATTTTGCTTGAATCCCAGATACCTGAGGGGAAGGATATGAAAGAGAGGAGGGCTCCCTTGGTGACACCTGCCCTGGCCTTGCAGTGCCCCCCACAAACCTTTGATTAAACACTTACTGAACATCCGTCTTATGCCAGGTGCTTTTCATGCAAGCCTCACATTTGTTCAGGAAGGGATCATTGTCATCTTGTTACACTTGAGGAGATTTCCCTTTTCCCCTTACGACCAGCCTGGCACACTGTCAGTCCCTGGACTTCTGTGTATGTAGTAGGCATTGGTATATTAGTCAACTCTTTCAGTGTGTGACTTGGGCGCACACAGTGTGCTAGACACAGGGATACAGTGCTAAATGCAGCCAGACCTGGCTTCTGCCCGGGGGGCAGGCATCACTCAGAGCCCACACAAACGTAGGTGAAATCAGATAGTTCGTGTGGTGTAGTGGATGGTGTGAAGGAAGCTCCTAGGCAGGCTGGCTTCATGGGCACGCAGCCTGCGCATTAGCACAGGGCGCCATGCTCAGAGGACCCCGTGCCTGGTTTAACACTCCTCTGCCACTGTCTCGAAGTTCTTAAAGATGTTTGAATGGGGGTTCTGTGTTTTTACTTTGCACTGGGCCCTGCAAATCAGGTAGCTGGACTTGTCCCTGGGGCTGAACCCTTGATCTCAGCACCCCTCCTCCCTACCCTCTATCCTGCCCGGTTTCAGGCAGCCTGAATCCACTTGTCTGGAGCAGGTGGCACAGGTCCAGGACCCAGAGGGCTCATTGCCCAGAGCCATCAAGCTGGGTCAGGGTCAGAGCCTCAGCCATAGGGGTCATGGCCCTGCAAGGAACCAGCAGAACGAGAACCAGTCCTGACCCCATTCTGGACCTCACTTTTATTCTTTGAGAAACAAGGGAATATAAGGTATGGCATCTGGAGTCCTTTTAGGCCGCAACACTTAATGTATTTGTGGTTCTCTAGTCATCTTTGTTTTGGTTCCTGGCAGCCTGTGCATGTTGTGCTGGACATTCCTGTCTGCTGTGATATGTAGATGCTGGCTTGGAGGGCTCAGAGGGGCCCTTACTTTCTCCTTGTCACTTGTCTGATTTTGCACCATTAAAGAGAAATTCACCTCAAGGTCAAAATATAAATATTTCTGGGAGCAATGATATTTGTGGCTCTTTTCGGATAAAATTTCAGTGGCATGATCCTCACTGGCAGGGGTAGGGGGAGATTGGTTAAAAGTGGCTAGGCCCCTCCCTCCAGGCACAATTCCTCCCGCCCGGGGCTGGGCAGCGCAGGTCCGCTGGGTGGGCCAGGGCATCAGGGACTGCCAGGACTGGTTTTGCTGACCTGGAAGGCATCTGGCCCTTTCTGGAAGCTGTGCTGTGTTTCCACTGGCCCTGCAGTTTGCTGAGGCTTCTGTTCTCATTTCCAAGCTCTCATTTGCTCAGTACTTTGCGTCCTGTTTAGGACTGTGTGGTTTCTCTAGGACTAACACCCTGGGCCCCTAATTTGGGACATTGGACAATAACGTTAGGGTATGATGCGTGTGGGGAGGGGCATGTGGAAAACTCACTGACAGATTTCCAGTGCTCTTGTCACGGGCCCCAGCTTACTCAAATTGGGGTGACTGTGAAGTGGACCTTAAGCTTTTTGGCTTGGGATATAGAGGACAAATTCCAGCTTGATCTTCTGGGCATGGGCATTGGTTCCTAACCTGTAGCCTTCAGACTCCTGGGCATTCTTACAGGCAACAACTATGGAACAGCCACTGCTTACTGGGTAGGGACCACGAGCCAGGCACCAATCTAGCTCAGCTCTTGTTTTCTTGAGGCTTCCCGAACAATTCAATGACATGGCACAATTTGTATTTTCCAAAAATGGCACGGCGGTACTGTTGGTCTCACACCCCTTCAGCACCTCGCCACTCCCTTCGAGAGGTGAAGTCTGTTTCTCCTCCTCCTGAACCTGGGGGTACTCTGAGATGGCCTTGTGGAGTAGAGTGTGGTGGTGGAGGGACTTGGTATGACTCCCGAGGCTAAGCTCCAGGAGGACGTAATGGCTTTTTCTTGGATAACTGCCGCTCTGTGTCTGTTTTTCTTTCCCCTTTCTCCATCTCTGTCTCTATTTCTGTCTGTTTTTCTGCCTCTCTGTCTCTGTCTCAGGATGCTTGCCCTTGGAATGCAGCCAACATGCTGTGAGGCAGCATAGGGACTTTCAGGTAGGTGTTCTGACCTCCAGCCCCAGCTAGAGTCTCAGTCAGAATCCGCCTCTCTCTGTGCAAGATCAAATAACCCTTTACAAGCCCGAGGATGATTCCAACTCCCAGTCTTTGAGTTTCTTCAGTTGATGGTGAGTGGAGCAGAGGGGAGCTGTCCCTCCCAAGCCCTGCCCAAGCTATCATTTCATGAGCAAAATGTTGTTTTAAAACACTTCACCAAGGGTAATTTGTTTTGCGGCCATAATAACTGAAGCATGTGGATATTATCACCATCCTCCCTCGTTAGCTAACTAGGCACAGGGAGCTGGTGATGTCTCTCAAGATGACACTGTTAGTACGTAGCTGCATCAAATTTTAAATCCTGGCCTGCCTGGCTCCTTCATGCAACGCTGATTCCGGGTGCTGCATGTCTATCTAGGAGAGCCTGCACGAGCCATTTTGTTGAATCCTCCTCTGCCATCTTTGAACTTTTAGGGGTCCCCAAAGTCAGGAAGGAGGAGACCTCTGAGGAGCTGGGGCTTCAGGATCACCCATTTTGGAGAGAGCAAGGGGAATGCCCACTCTCTAGGCCCCTAGTTCCAAAGTTCCAGACCACACAGTTCCCAGAAAAAAAGGTAACAGATTAGGAGGGAGTCAGAGATCTGATCTGATGCCAATTAGCAGGGCAATGTTAGGTGAATCACTTCATGTTGTAAGCCTCGGTTTCTCCATCTGTAAAGTGGGCAAGGTATGGGATTTAATATTAGAAGGATGAGCAGGGGATACTTCAGCAGACTGAGCAAGGGCATGGAGGTGGATTGCACAGGATGACCCGGACACCTGGCTGTAGCCGCACTTGGTACAGAGAGTTTGAGTGGTGTGGGTGGAGAGAAGGCAGACAGACAGGCCAGGGGCTCAGAATGGTTGGGGGGTGGAATTAAGAAGAGTTTGTTAATGCTAAGGTGTGGAAATCCATATCAGAGAGGCAGCTTGGACAGTGGGGAGTTCAATCAGTACTGAGTCTGGCATCCTGAACCCAGCTTAGCCACTAATTCCCTGGGTGACACTGAACAAGCCTTTCTTCCTCCCCACACCTCAGGTTCACCCTGTGTGAAGAGAATTTAGGTGTGTGTCTATGTTCCTCCTAGTCCTAATGCTCTAGAATCCTGGGTCCTGCCCTCCAGTCAGATAGCCTGGCTCAGCTCTGGGTGTAGCTCATTCAGGTGAGAACTCCAGCACACGGTCTGCCCCAGGAACACAGGTACCTTGACTGTCTGCCTGGGTTTGGTGCACCTTTCTTGTGAGGACATGTTGCGGGAGGTGGCCCTTTAGGAGAGTGCTGATGAAGTGTCACAAACACCCTACTAGTGGAGGGAATGAGCCGTGTGCTTGACAATGCTGTATGACCAAGGAAGAGCTGGGAGTAAGAAAGCAACTGCTCTCTTCTCTCTGTGGCCTTTGGAGGGGTGTCCTGCTCCAGGACAAGGATCCCTGAAAAGCTGCATCTCCCACTTGCCTGCCCAGCCCCATTCAAGCCAGAGCTGGCTGAGGATGCTTGAGAACACTTGTTGGAAATGTCCTGACTTCTCCAGCATGTTGAGGCAAACATTTTCCACAGCGAAGGCAGAGCAGAAAGTGGAGGATGGAGATAAGTTGGTTTGTCATGAGGCTTTTTGGAAATAGATTCTGTACATTGCAAAATGATCCATGAGCACTATGAAAATAAGAAGATACAAATAATAAAAATACTTAAACCACCCATAACTCTACTGTTACTGAACCCCAGGGGTTTGCTCTATTAGAAAATGAGATGCGGCTGTTGCAAGGTAGTTTTATTTACTTGCATAAGTGAGGGAGACAGAGGATTCACAACCAAAGCTCGGCCTCCCCAGAAGGGAGGCTTAGCCATTGCGTGTTACACTGGTCAACTGCATGCTGGCTTCTTTGCAGTTGGCTCCTTTCATCCAGTTCAGTTCCCATCGGCTCCCCCTGTTTGTTGCTGTGTCTGCAAAACACTATGCTGTGTTTTAACACTTAGCAAGAAATAACCTTTAGAACTGCCCAGACCTTGAAGCCCTCATCTTATCTAACACTGCTATCCAGAGATAACTGCTGATTTGTTTGTACTGTCCTTTACAGACCAGCTTTCCCGTTGCCCCCTTCACCCGCTCCCCTTCCCCATCTTCCCTCACCACCTGCTTCTTCTCTCTCGTGCACACACACACACCACCCTTCCATGCCCAGTAACACAGATCCGCCCTGTCATTCTGAAGCTCTATACAACTTTTCACCTGATGTGTACAGTAACAGTCCTGTTCCACTTACCCTTTTCCTTATTACCAACAACACTTGATTAACATCTGTATACCTCTCTTTGCTTTTTTGTCTAATTGTTTCCTTAAGTTACATCACTTGGAAGGGTTCATTGTTGTGTCAAAAGGTGTCCATGTCTTGAGGCTTTTGATACACATTGTCCAGTTTTCTCTTATGGAGGCTATTCCAAACTACATTCCCTTTAGTCAGCAAAGCTTGAGAGCATCAGATACCCAGGCCCCAGAGGCATTTTCCTTTCTCATTTTCACCATTCTGATAGGTGAAAAATGGCATTTCACTTGTCGGACTCACTCTTCCTTTAGAGCACGTTAGCCTTTCCTGTACAGCACATACTCATTATTTCTTCTAGTGTTTATTGAGTACCTGCTATGTCCCTGAGCCTCACTGGTACCGATGATGCTTCATCAGACACTCTGTTTCATGCTTGCTGCTTCACTGTGTGTATTTTCCTGCTGAGTCTTAGAGGGTGATAGGAAGTGAGAGTTCTGAGGGACCTTAGAGATTGTCTCATTTTAGGGGGAGGAAACTGAGGCTGGGCAGGCATGGGGCTTGCCCACGGTCATACAGGGCAGTGAGTTCCTGGTGGAATTATAATTGAATTCAGGTAGAGATTCTGGTCCCTCTGCTTTTCTCGATTTTCTCACCCAGCTTGGGAGGCCTGGTTGGTGGAGTTCAACCTTGGACTTGAGGCAGGAGATAGTCAGAAGTGAAGAAACTGTGGAGGCACCCCAAGACTAGGACAAATAACATCGATACAGGACAGAGACCCTGTTCGAAGACATGTCCCCTCTTTTTGGAAAAGCACTGAATCATGGTGACTCATGAATGCACCTGGACAGAAGATGCTACACGACCCCTTCTTCATTATAAGAGCATTATAACAAATTAGCATTGTGCCACCCCTTGCCCCTGTGGGAAATCAAGGAAAATCATGGGAGATCTCATGTGCAGTAGCTTAAGGTAATATAATCTCTTGTACATGCACAATAGAAGTTGGTCAAAACTGGCCAGGAAATATCTGCCCTATAAGAACAGAATCCCTCCAACCACTGAGGGTCAATGTCTGCTTGGAGTTCGCTTGCTCCTGTATTCTGTGGAGTGTACTATTGCTCAATAAATCTGCTCTCTCTTCCTGCTATAAACTCTCTATATGTTTGGTTCAATTCATTGTTCACGATCACCAAGAACCTGGTTACCTGTGCCCACCTGTGACAGACTCACACCACTGCCTTTTTATCTGTGATTCAGGGTCACTTCATCGGGCATCCAGTCGGTGCCTAGAAAATATGTGTTAAATGGATATTTGTGCATACCAGAGCACAGAAAATGGTATATTTTGTAAAAATGTGGTCAGCATCCCAGGAAGAAAGGCAGGCATCTGTTGGTTACCACTCTGGGAAGAAATGTCTTTGTTCTTTCTTCTTCTTCTTTTAAATAGAAAAAGAACAATGAGTGGGCTGTTGGAATTGATGGAGGAGGAGAGATGGGGCTGCCTGAGGCTTGGGACAGTTTTGCGTTTAGAGTTATCAGGTCACTGGAATTTCCCCTGGGTTCCTTCTCCGTCCCACCAGAGATGGACCGATAGAAATGTGCAGTGAGAAGAGAGCTTTGTTTCCTTTGCATGCCCTGTGTGAACTTGAATCTAGACTGACCTCAGGTGATTCCAGGGGGCTGTCTCAAGTTGTTTCTCTAATCCCCTTTCCTAAGTCCTCACCTTACTTCACCAAAAAGTCTTTCCGTCTTTCACCTCAAGAACCTCAGATCATTCATGACACAGGGGGTGGCTGAGTCCATGGACAAACTAGGGTTGTGGTGTGCTTTCACTTCTGATGGAAATGGGACTGTGGGCAAGTCTTGCCTTGTGGGCCCAGGCACCACCCTATTTAGGCTAACTCCATTCTTAAGATCCTCTTGACCAATTTGCCTGTTTCTAATCCATGCCCCCTGCCCCAACAGTACAAACGCTTATCACTGATCATAGGTCTCCTTCAGTTAAAACCCCCAAAGCTTGCTGGTACTCAGAGAGAGAGAGAGAGCATGCAGAATCCCCACCATGGCTACCAGACTGGGTAGCCTGGTTCCCCAACCTCTCTCTGTTTGTCTCATGCTCCAAGCCAGCCATGCTGGCCTTCTCTATCCAACTGTGTGGCCTTGGGTAAGCCCCTCCCCTCTCTGAACCTCAATTTCCTCCTTTATGAAAAAGACATGAGAATCCAACCATTCTGTTTTTTGTTGTGTGTATTTTTTTTTTTTTGAGGGGAACAACCACTTCTAAATGACTCTCTACTCCTATAGGTCCTATTTCTCCAAAAGAAGTCACAAATTCCAAAGATCCTGATTGTCAATAAACCTTTTCTTCTGCAAAAGAACAGCCTGTTTTTCTTCCAAGGTCTGTTATTTCTGAAAAATGCTTTTCTCTGTAGTTATGTCTTAACCTAGGCCAGCAGTGTCTACCAATGAAGAATACATTTTTATCTCCAATTCCTTAGCAGTTGTGCTGTGGCATCTATTGTCAGTGGGCATGTTTGTGGAATTAGAGGCATCAGGTTTTATCTCTGTCATCACCTCCACTCTGGAAGAATGGTACACATGTATGAATAACATGCTTTCTTACCAAGAGCCCTCCTTATCCTGATTTCCACAGAAACATTGTTCCAGGAAGCATGGGTCTGCCCCCACTGATTAATTTGCTGAGGAATGTTCTTGAGTAATCCCTCATTTTCTCAACATATTTTTGTTGATACGTATGTATGATAGGAAAAATGGTGTGTAAATATATAAAGGACTTTTATGTTCGAGGCTAATTCTTGGCACTTATAGCTGAATGGCGGAGACTGAGCCCATTCACATAACAAGTGAGATCTGCACTCATGCAGCAGAGGCTCAGAAAATGGGGACGTCTCAGCAGGCCAGCATGGGCAGAGCGGGCTCTTCCCTGAAGAGGTAGAGATTGAGAACTCCCATCACACCAGTTCGGGTTCAGAGGAGTTACTTTCCTTGCCTGACACAGTGACACACACATATACACACTCTTTGTCTAACTGAATTTAAAAGATATGTGAACTCCATTTAGGAAGATTAATAAGATGGAGGTTGATTGGATGAGAAACTATTTTCATCCAATGGATGGTCCTGGGGTGAGGATTGTCAGCATGAGAGCACAGATTCAGTTGTATAATTCTTAACTGTTTGCAAAGCATTCCCCATGTGAATTAAATCTTATTTGCTCACATGGCCCCATGAAGTTGTCACTGGATAAACTGAGCTGCAGAGAGACTTACAGGCCACACAGTTAGTACATGGGAAGACCCAGATGCTAGAACTTGTTGCTGCAATGTTCAGAGCACTTTCCAATATGAAGATATTTTTCTCCTGTCTCTTCACCCTCCATGGAACATGGGAAGGAAGCATGGGCTGAGAAGTGGCCCCAGATGACACAGGCTAGAAGAAGAATGTGACAGTTTTAAGCTGGCATCCTGACACAGCCTGGTATAGCCTCATGAACTTCCCAGGCTACCCCACATGCCCTGCTGTTCCTACATCTGGGCAGCATCACTAAATGTAAGAAGGCTGGGGGCCAAGTTTGTTGGCAGGAAGATTATTGCTAAAATGTGTTCTCAGCCTTCATGCTTGAGCATGTCTCTGATGCCCCCCTGAGCTAGAGACCCCAGCAGAGTCTAAGAGATCACATTTGAGGTGGGGGGATGAAGGGGTGTTGAGGGGTGGCACAGGGTGGGAGTGAACTGGACATGTTCATGGCTCATTTCCACCCTGCATAAAGAGCAAGGCTGTCTGGGTTTGGATCCAAGTCTAAAGAAATGTACCAGAACTGGACAACCCCCAAGGCACTAAAACTCGGGACTTGGTTCCAGGAGATGAGAGTGAGTCGTGGGCAGGTCATTGCCTGGGCAGGAAACCTTCCTCAGGTGGCACGGTACTGCTCTCAAGAGAACAAAACTGTTCATGGGGACTTTGTTTCTTCTCTCCCTGCATTCCCCCACTCCATCCTTGTGTATTTAATACATGTCTGTAAAGTGCCTTTTCTGCAATGCCCTGGGTCTTTTGAAATGCATGTATACACAACAATGGCCCTACCTTCACGAGGCCTGGTCACTGAGGGAAACTGGAAAATGTATAAAGACAGTGATTGCTGAGATGTCCTCTATGATGGTTAATTTTGTGTGTCAACTTTGCTGGGCTACAGAGACCAGATGTGTAAGGGTGCTCTTGGATGAGAGTAACATTTAAATCCATGGACTTTGAGTGAAGGAAACTGTCCTTTTCATTGTGGTTGGGACCCATCCAATTAGCAAAGGCCTAAACAGAAGCAAAGGTTGACCTCCTCTGAGGAAGGAGTTCCGCAGCAGGCAGTCTTTAACTACAGCACTGGCGCTCCTCTGGGCCTCTGGCCCACCAGCCCATCCTGCAAATTTTAGGCTTGTTGGCTTCCATAATCATGTGAGCCAATTCCTTAAAATAAGTCTTTCTATAGATAGACAGATAGATAAACAGACAAACACACATGTTTATTATCAATGCTTTTTCTCTGGAGAATCCTGACTATATGCTCTCCAATGTCAGGCCCCTAGTCCATGACTATAACATCTCTTCCTTGGACCCCCGTGGGTCTCCTTAATGCCAGTATCTTCATTCCCATCTTCCCTGTGGCCACCAGGCCTCTCATGCTAAAGCACAGAAAGTATCCAGCCATATAATATGAAAAATAGAGATATTCACCGAAGAAGGTACAAGAAATATTGTACATAGGACAGTGATGTTTCAGTCCCCTTCAAAGTTATGACCTTTTTGAAGAATTCTGGTTCACTGGTAGTGGTTTGAATCAAGTCATTAGCAACTGTAGCACAATGTTCCTTCTGCTCTGGTAGCAGAAGCCACAGAGTGAATTTTGTCATGACACATTTCATGCCAAGATCCTGAATCAAAATCTCAGACACAGTAGTTTTGGGAATCCCCAGATGAGCTTCTAGTTCTCACACTGTCCATCTCCAATCTTTGTTGACCAGTTGATGGCCACTGAACATTCAACACTCTCAGGCGTTCTGCTTGTTGCAGGCCTTCCAGAACATGATCACTTTCAACAGATTCTTGACCATCTTTGAAGCATTTGTGCCGCACTTTTATTTGTGCTGCACTCATTGCATCCTCCCTGAAAGCCTCCTGAGTCACTGAATAGTTTCCATGGAAAATGTTCAAGCTTAATGCAAATTTTGATGGAGACTCGTTGCTCTTCTTGCTCAGTCACTTTGAATGTGGTGGCCACACAGCACACATGCTCACTCAACAGGGTCTACCACCTCCACCGACCAGTACAGTGAAGTCGTCCTTATTCACACAGGCACATTCCAGTCCACTCTCCTTGGCTGCCAGGTTACATGGATGTCACACAAACTGTTCTCATTATATGAATAATGTCTGGACTTTTTCTGGACAGATCTCACAGTATTCTCTTTACAATCTTACTCATGTCTCACCTTTCCCACCACTGTCTCCCAAACCTCTGGCACCACCTTAGCAATTTTTATTGTATCAGACTTTCTCCTTGATGAAATCAAAAGTAATGAAACAACGGAAAAATAACTAATTTCTTCACCATGTTATTCAGTATCTCTCAATACTAAATACACATACTGAGTACCAGCAGAGAAAGTATTCTATCCCACATATCAGGGAATATTGGTTTACAGAATAAAACCCATCCTTGGCACGGTCTACATGGCCCTTCAGCACCAAAAAGTATTTATTAACTAGTGGCATCAAATTCTTATCCCAGCTACATAGAATAGTTGGTGCCCTCAAATGCCATGTACCCCCTGGAATGGTCCTGAGAAGAGCACCTTTTCTCTCTGCTTCCTGGAGAACTCGTTCTTGGGCTTCAAAATCCAGCTGCCGTTTTTGTGGCACCATCCCTCAAGAGTGGCCCTGCACTTCACCCCAGCTCTGTATTAGCATTTAACCTCACAATGCAGGTATGGGAATGATTGTCTCCTGGGCTAGAGGTCCAGAGGGTGGGGGTATGTATTATTCCTTGTGAGGAGTCTTCAAGGGGACCCCGTAGTAAATAGCACCTCTCTCTACTGTCTGGCCTTTGCACTTGTTGAGAAATAAAAAAAAGAGTGGAATGGGAATCGAACTATTCACTTTTTTTTCTCTTGATGGAGGCTAAATGAAAACTTAGCTTTTGCATGAACCCAAATGGTCCTGCTACTTGTGTCCAGAATTCAGCACAGGACTGGAAGAACCCAGCCCTGGAGAAACAGCCCAGGAAAGCTGTTCGTTGCAGGCAGCTCTCTTCCTGGAGAGTGAGGGGAAGGTTGGGGTCTGCAGACCCAGTGTTTTCCTTCTAGCATTTACCACTCAGGGTGTTTAGGGAAAAACCCCTCCTCATTCATCCATGGAGTGGGGCAGATGTTTTACCTCCTAGGATTCAGCTCTGAGGTGGCATAGATCATAAAACCCCAGAAAACTGGCTCTGGCTGATGTGGCTCAGTGGATTGAGCACTGGCCTGCAAACCAAAGGGTTGTGGGTTCGATTCCCAGTCCGGTCATATGCTTGGGTTGCAGGCCAGGTCCCCAGTGGGGGGTGCATGAGAGGCAACCACACATTAATGTTTCTCTCCCACTCTTTCTCCCTCCCTTCTCCTCTGTCTGAAAATAAATAAATAAATAATCTTTAAAAAAAACTCCAAAGAACTAGAGGATGTGATCTCAGAGATTAGCTATCCTGACCAGCTCGCATTTAATTTACATGGAAATGGAGGCCCAGGGTTACTTAATCCTCACCTGAGTGGTCTGTAACTTTAATATGTAATTCATGTGACAGATATCATTAATTAATATTGTTAAAAACAAGGCAATAGGCCCCAAGTGGAATCGCTTTTGCTAAACCCCACATTGCCAAACCCAGATTTAACTTAATTAGTTTACCTCTCTCAGAGATGGAATCTTAAACTGTTCAGGAATCACCTTATCAGCACTAATTAGGTAATCTGCCTGATAAACTTCTGTTGTCCCCTGCAGAGAAAGTAACTTTGCAATAATAAATCTGCTATTTGCCTAGTATAACTTCCTTGGTCCGGCCCGTTCTGCTTATAAAAGTCATTTTGTAACAGTTCCTCTGAGCTGCTTTCTGTTTGCTAGATTGGATGCTGCTTGATTCATGAATCATTAAATAAAACCAATTCAGTCTTTAAAATTTACTCATTTGAATTTTTAAAAAATCCTCATCTGAGGACCTGATCATTGATTTTAGAGAGAGAAGGGGGCAAGGGGTGGGGGGAGACAGAGAGAGAGACATGGATCGGTTGCCTTCTGTATTGTATGCGCCCCCACTGGGGATCGAATCTGCAACCTTTTGGTGTAGGCCCAATGACCCAAACCAGCTGAGCCTACAACCAACTGAGCCTACCAGGCGAGGCGGGCCTTTTTTGTTTGTTTGTTTTTTTTGACACAAACCCCAAAGGTAAGAAAAAGACAACTCTTGTCTTTTTCTCACCCTTTCACAATGCTGCAGGAATTGGAATTCCCACGCCCACCCTGGAAAGTTCAATCAACTAGAACCCTAGGACCAGGGCTGCCTAAGAGTCTGCACCCAGGGTGTCTTGGCACAGGACTGTAATTGCGGAATCAGGAAACAGGGTCCTTGGCCAACTCAACTCGATCCACATATTAAAAGAAGTGAAATGTCAGGAGGAAACACACATTTAATAAATTTTAAAGAGCTCTGTTCATTTTCACATCTTCACTTTTTTTCCTGCCTTAATTCTTGCCACTGTAAATTACTCCAGAAAACAATTTTAGAATAGAAACTAGAAGATAGGAGCCAGAGAAGCGGTCTTTAACATTTAACCTTCTGTTGGCACCATTTAGGATTTTAATTTTGAAGCATGACAAGGAAGCAGAAATGATTTAGGGCCTCACATGAGCAGAATCTCTTTAAAATGAAGATATATTCCCACCCCCCTGAGATGTCTCGGTAAAACTACCTAAAGCATGAAGACTTCTTCCCGTACGGCATTTTTGATTCCTCATGAATGGGAATATGAGCAAAAGTATTCCAAAGCAAGGACTCACTTGAATTCACTGCTAAACCCAGCACTTTAAATTCCTGAGGGAAGTAAAAGGCGCTGAAATTAACCTGGGTTCAGGACGTTATCAGTTATATGCTTTTGCAACTTTATCACCATATATTCAGGGGAAAACACTGCTATTCGATCCTCCCATTGCCGGCGAGCCTGGAGCTTCTAAACCAAGAAAGAAAAGAACCGGGTTATTTACGAGCTCCTTCTCTCCTGCAGTTTTAAGCCGCTGTGAAATAAGCCTGTTTGTTACCGCTCCAGAGTCCAAAGTTGGGCGACGTAACCCTGCTCTGCAGGCGCTGTCGGCTCCTGCGCCCCCCAGCGGATTCCTATGGTGGTGCAGCCCCTGCCACTCGCTGCAGGAAAGCGGGGCACATGCAGACAACGCCGCATGCTGACGCTATCCGCGCGCACAGCCCGCCTCAGCGCTCCTAGTTAGCAATCTGTCCCTGTCCAGCGACCTGCCAGGCTGCGGGAGAGGGTATTCCAGTCGAGGATCCAGAGTCCAAGATCTCAGCATAGTGGCAGACAGTGCCAACAGCAGCCACCCCAACCTGGGCTGGGAGCCCACGCTTCTTTGGATCCGTCCGCGGTGGTGAAACTCAGGGAGCCAACTTAAGGCCCGTCTGTGGACTCGGTGCAGGTAGCTGGGTCCTGCCCACCCGTAGATGGGGTGGCCGGGACTGATGGGGCCATCCGGACTTAAGTGGAACTGGTGGAGTGCCTCGCGCTCCTGGTTCCTGTGGGCGCACAGGGTGCCCCGAGAGATTACAAAGTGACTGCTCCGGACGGAGATGCGGAGCCCTTGATCATCCGGGCCAAGATGCACGTCGGGTTCCTGAACCTTCGAGGCTGCTGGGCTGGGGAGGCTCCCTTTGGGAGGTGTCTGAGCCTGGGAGGATCCCTGCGGGTGGGGTGTTGGGGACAGCGGTTGGGCATCCTGGGGGTAGTACTGAGGCAGGAGTTGAACTGAGAAGCCGCTGCCGTGGAAGTTCAGAGTTGGGTCGGGGGCTGATTAAGCGTCTTAGAAACAGGAGGTTGGCGGATGGTCCTGAGCTGCAGTTTTTCAGGGAAGGGCTGCTGGGGATCTGCAGAGGAAATAACTGAAGTAAAGTTTACCAGGAAAGGAGACTGGTTTGGGGCGTGTCGAGGTAGGGGGCAGTGCTGAGGGCCTTGGGGGGTAGGTAGTTTGGGGATCCCTGGGGAAGGCGGCAGGTTTAGTAGCCCTCCCAGTCCTGGAACAAAGTGGCTGATTAGGACTCTCTCTCTTCTTCAGTCAAAGCGACTGAATACCTCAAGGAACTGGCGGTCCGGTAGATTCGCGCTCATTTCCAGAGGCTCAGAGGAGGTACCTCAAGCGGGGATTTCTGGGGTGGCGGCTGGGCAATCCCGGGGCAGGCAGTTGTGCCCCGAGTCTCACATGATTTGGGGTTCCTGGGAAGGGGACACCAGCGCTGCATGTGCATCGGGAGAAGAACGTGGCGGTCTTTTAAAGGCCTGGGGGGTTCGTTTCAGGGTCCCACCCAGCAGATCGGTCTGCGGAGCTCCGGGAGTGGAAACCCGAGCCGCACCCCCAGGCACTCCGGAGGCTGCCCCGGGCCCTGCCCTGTTGCACCACGCCTTAAAAGGTGCCAAGGCCAGGGTCTCACAGCAGTGGCTACAGTCATGGAGGGCGCGCTTGAGGCCAACTGGAGCACTGATGCGGTCAACGGGAGTGCGGCGCCACTAGCCGACCAGGGCAACCGCACCCATGGGGTGCAGCGCAACGAGGCCCTGGCGCGAGTGGAGGTGGCTGTGCTGGGCCTCATCCTCTTCCTGGCGCTGAGCGGCAACGTCTGCGTGCTGCTAGCACTGCGCACCACGCGCCACAAGCACTCGCGCCTCTTCTTCTTCATGAAGCACCTGAGCATCGCCGACCTGGTGGTGGCGGTGTTCCAGGTACTGCCACAGCTGCTGTGGGACATAACCTTCCGCTTCTACGGGCCGGACCTGCTGTGCCGCCTGGTAAAGTACCTACAGGTGGTGGGCATGTTCGCCTCCACCTACCTGCTGCTGCTCATGTCGCTTGACCGCTGTTTGGCCATCTGCCAGCCTCTGCGTACCCTCCACCGCCGCGCGGATCGCCTGGCTGTGCTCATCACGTGGCTGGGCTGCCTGGTGGCCAGTGCGCCGCAGGTGCACATATTCTCCATGCGCGAGGTGACTGACGGCGTCTTCGACTGCTGGGCCAGCTTCATCCAGCCCTGGGGACCCAAGGCCTACGTCACTTGGATCACGCTCGCCGTCTACATCGTGCCAGTCATTGTGCTCACCACCTGCTACAGCCTCATCTGCTTTAAGATCTGGCAGAACATTCGAATCAAGACGGCGGCAGTGGGGGCGGCCAAGGGACCCGAGGGTGCAGTGGTGGGCAGCAGGGAACACGAAGCCCTGGCACGAGTCAGCAGCATCAAACTCATCTCCAGGGCCAAGATCCGCACAGTCAAGATGACCTTCATCATCGTGCTGGCCTTCATCGTGTGCTGGACGCCATATTTCTGCGTTCAGATGTGGAGCGTCTGGGACACCAAGCCGCCCAAGGAAGGTAGCTCGGGGCGGGAGACCGGGAGGAGCAAGCCCGGCTGGGCAGGGCCCTGCTACTGCCGCCTCCGCACACATCTAGGGTTCTGAGGGCCTCTTGCGGGGAGGATCCTGCAGAGCTGGGTTTGAGTCATGGCTCCATCATCTACTGGTGGAGTGATTTTGGGCATAACCTCCTCCAGCCTCTATTTCCTCTGTTGTAAGATGGCAATAATGATAGAAGTGCCAGCTCTCTCACCAAGCAGTACAGGAATGAAATGAGAAAATGCACATAAAGTCCTTAGCACGGTCCTCAGGCTACACAGAGGGTGTATATGGACTATGGTTCCTTATTACAGACCAGGCAACTGAGGTTCAAGTGACTTTGCATTTATGCATGGTTAGTGAGTGTGGGAGGTAACTTTCAAACCCAGGTCCATGTTCAGTATCTGTTCATTTTAAAGTTCACTTTGCATTGCACTTCCATCTTAAGTTCAAGTCAGCCTGAACCCCCCAGGTCTGGTTTGGATAAGGGTAGTGGGAGATGGGCAATTAGATTTGTCTCGCAAAGCGCTGAGACGGTGCTGGATGGGGCATTGTGGGGAGGTGAAGATGAGCCTCTGAACCCTGTCTTGGTGGAGGTGGTAGAGAGGTAGGTAACACAGGCACTGCAGGCAGGCATGGGAGCTGGGTAATGTGGCTTACACTAGGGGTTTGGGGGAAGGGAAGGGAGCAGGGATGCAAATTTTCTGATTTGACCTGGAGGTTTGAGTGATTTCTACAGGGAGCTTGCCCTCCAGTTCGAGGAGGGTGGAGGTCAGGGCTGAGGGTGGCCAGGGGCCACTGTCCAAGCTTGGCTGGTAGGAGAGGAGGACAGGATAGAATGGGGTGATCTGTGGGGAGGGAATTTGGGAGAGTAGAGTGTGGCAGGCTCCGGAGTCTGGAGGCTTGTAGCTGTCTCTAGGTGGCTAGGAGCTTCAGGCAGTTGCTGCCTCATTGCCCACAGTTTGCAAAGAGCAGTGATGGTAAATAACTCACACCTTTTTGTTCGAGGGTAAGTGCACAAAAATGCTGGGGGATGCCAGGGACTCAAATGTTTGTAAGGAGAAACCCAGGAATTTTCTTTCACCAGTCTGCCTTTGAGACAGCAAAAATATCCCATTTCCTGATGTAGTCATTACTGCTCCCAGCAGTCTCGAACACAATCATCCTGTGCAAGCTGAAATTGTCCTTCATTCAGCTGGATAACTTTGCTTTGCTCGCTTCCCAAAGCCACAGGCTTCTGGCTTTCCCAGCTCTCTCAATTAGCCTCGCGTTTGCGTTACTACCTAAGTCAATTGTCATTTGATATTTATTGAACAACTACAGTATGCCCTCTAGCTGTGAGGGGTGAAGTCGCTGTGAGGACTCAGCAGAGCCAGCCTAACTTCATCACACAGTCTCTGGTCATGCCTTATGGAGGGGATTCAGGGATCCAGAGAGGGGAAGGCACTTGCTGTAGGTCACACAGCAAGTTGGAGGCAGAGCAGAGACTAGAGCTGAGGTTTCCTGTCCACCCCCTCATTTCTTTCTGTGCTAGGTTTCTTATGAGGGGCACACAACGAGGGAGTTAGGCTGGGCAAAAGCCAGCAGTGGGAGGGGGGTTATAAATAAGATAAGACACTAAGCCATCCTGTTTCGTGGGCAGGCTCCCAAGACCAGCCCCAGGAGCTCCGACACCAGCCCTTGAGGAAGTGAGACTGATACTCCCTGAGAGCAGGTGTGGGGAGATCTGGGGTCCAGTCCTCCCTCCAGCTATGGGCTTTGGGAGAGGATCCTCTCGTCCCCTTGACCCTTAGTGTCTCACTTTTAGAGAGAGTCAGCATCAGCTCATTCGTTCAGCAGGTCCTCTGGCTCTTCTCTCTTTGCAGCCCCTTGCCTCCCCCTTTCATTTTTCTCCCCCATCCCATATGACTTCCTGGTGTCCATCCCCTTCATCTGCTGTCCTCTTTCTCACTCTCCTCCCCAGAGACTGAGAGTATGGGGTTCACACGTGTTACAATCACTCGTGAGCTGGATATCTTTTCTACACTTTAACAGTACGCCAAGCAATTTATTTGTTTGTCTTAAAAACAAGACAAAGGAAAGAGGAGCTAGAGCGTACTCCGAGGTAAGTGAGGGCCAGAGGCATTCTGGGTCTGTGTGGTCCCCTGAGGACATCGCGGGGTGAAGCCTGCAGTGGAGGTGGGCTTCTGCTGGGGTCCAGGAGCGGGGAAAGAAATGGACTCTTAGAACTTCAGGCCTTCTTTCCCTTTGCTCCATCGCTTTTTCCTTGTTCAGAGAGAGGGGCGGGTCTCACATGAAAAGCCCAGGTCCTGCTGGTCCTCCCGGGCATCCTGTCCTGGGAGCTTTGAGAAGAGTACAAATGCAGCCCACCGGGGACCCATGACTGCACTGCTGCCAGCACCCCCTCCGTCCCCACCCCCAGGGTGTTGCCAGGAGCAGGTGCCGGTCCACGTGTGAGAAACCTGTGGAGCACAGAGGACTTGGGCTCTGGCCACCAGCCTGGCCAAGGGATATAGAAGTCCGAGTGGCCGTGGGCTCAGCCAGAATGCATGTCCTGTCCCCACTTGGCATTAGTCTGTATAATTGCAGGTAGCAGGCTGGGCCATCAGAAATGATGATGTTTACAGTCACCTTGGAGATATGACTCAATCTAGAAACTATTGGGAAGCTCAGGAGATGTTAATCAGCAAAGTGGAATCTATGTGCAGCCCCTGCTTTTGAGTCCAAGAGGAAAGTGATTTACAAGAGATGCAAAATATCTAGATCAGGGCACCTTGCTCTGCTAATTATCTGGGGATCGGAGACTGGAAGCTCAGGGAGCTTGTTGTGAACAGTGTGGTGTTCTTCAGGGAAACACCTGCACAGATAGGCTCAGACTGAGGCAGGAGTGGGGCGGATGTGGGATCTCTTCCTGCAAATAGCTTCCTTGCGAAAATCCCTATAAAACAGAACCAGAAGCTCTTTAGCCATCCGGCTACAGATTGCAGTGGACGGAGAATCACACTAACCTTGGCAGCTGGTCTCGTGGCCTCTTGCAGGATGCCAAGTCCCTGCTGTCGTCGGGGCTCACGTTCTCTGGTGTTCTCTTGAAACCTAGGTGCCCCTTTTCCATTGCTCTCCCTCAGACGACTTCTGCTCCCAATGCCCTACACCTTCATTCACACCAAGGGTTGCCTTTATGGGCTTAGAGTCTTTCTTACTCCCAAAGTAATTTGCCATGGGGCACTAACATCCAGGTACTGAGGAAAGATTAAGTAGATATAAAGAAACTTAGATAAAGGGGGAAAAAGACTAAGACAATTATAATAATAGTAATAATAAAGATAAAGTCTGTGTAGAGGTGAGTTTCTGTATACATGCGGTTTCCTTTTCATAAGAGCCAAAGCAGAGGAAAACTCCCAATTTCAATATTTCTACTGTTCAGAAGGAAAAACAATGAATGATAAGAGTGATAGCTGGCTGCCCCTGTCAAACCTGGAGGTACTGGGCAAACCCCCCAAAAGGAGCAGAAGCAGGGTAACCTGATCAGCAGGAGGAGGTGGTAACCTAATCAGCTTCCCTCTTTAAAGCAGCCAGGGCTACTGGAGCCCTGACTTGGTGAGGCGGCAGGAGGAGGGCTGGGACCAGACGCTCGTGTGGCTTTGACAAGCTCCACACGTGTCCTTCAGGATCAAATTCCACAGACAAAGATTCGGCACCAGCTTTCCCCCTTGAACTCGAGGGAATTTGCTTTGCTGCTGGGCCGGAGAACTCCAGCCCTGGGGTAGTGGTGAAGAAGAAGGTGGAGGGGGCTGAGTTCCTTTTCGCAGGGCTTGGGACTGGGCAGCTGATTTTGAGTCTGGTCTCCAGTTTTCCCCTTCCAGTGTGTCCCTTGTGCAGAGTGCATTCCAGAGGGCAGAGATGGGGGGACAGGTTGGCACATGGGGTGGGATGTGCTGCCTGTGCTCACCAGGCAGTCAGTGTGGCTCCGCTCTAATCACCATTCTCAGGTGCTGGGCAACTAGAGGAGAACCTTTTGAATGAAAAGGAAATCTCACTCACATTCATAGGTGAGCCATATTCATCTTTCAGAATAGTCCCTTCTTCTCTCAAACTTGCCGATTTCCACAGGAGCTAGCAACTGCCCAGAGAACAGAGCAGGGACCTCCACGGCCTAGGCTGGGACAGCGGGCAGGCACTGCAGGGCTCTAGACTCCACGGTGTGGGCAAGGGGCCCCACAGCCGGCCTGTATTTGGAGGCTGCTTGGCCATTTTCTCCTGCGTGTCCTTGAGCAAGTTGTTCCATCTGTGTGACTCACTGCTTGTTCCTGTGTATCATGAAGATAGCACAGTCGACTTGTGGAGTTGTTACGAGGATGACATGGTGTGTCCCGCGGCCTGTGGGGGCCACATGATCAGGGTCGCTCTTCTCCTCCCCTTCCCCCCATTCTACATTCTAGAATTGTTGTTTGCATTCTTGGGGTTGACTTTGAGATTTTGGCAGTTATTCCTGAGGGAGGAGATGCACATTTTTCTCTTGAGAGCCTGGGTAGAGGGAGAAGGAGAGGCAAGCACAGCCTGCTGGACAGTAGCTTCTGTGTCCAGGAGTTGGTATGTGGAGAGACGCTTGTTAAGGTTGGAGAGGTGGACTGGGTGCCTTCGGGGACACTGCCTGTCCTGTTCACTGGTATGTGCCTGGTGCCTAGCATGACTGGGCACCCACTGGGATCTCAACCAGTGCTTACTGAACAAATAAGTGGGATCTGGGGGGAGGGAAGTGCATGAGAAAAGACAGGATGAGTGTGCAGAGTTGGATTCACAGAAATAAGGACTTTCTAAGCAGCCCTCCAGCTGGCTGCTTCCCTAGCAGTAGAACTGGCTACTTAGTGAAGAAGTGAGTGCCCCTCACTGGGGGCAACCAGACGTTTGTCAGGGGTGTTGCACCAGAAGGAAGGTTCAAATGCACAGGAGGTTTGGTTGTAATTTTTTTCCCATAGGAAAATGGGACTTCCCAGCCCCTCCCTGTTTCTGTGGAACTGTAGCCCCTCCAGTGTGCCCTGCCCACTTTACAAGGACACTGCTGGAGGTGTGGGTGGGCTGGCAACTTGGAGAGGGGTCTGCTTTCAGGTGACCGTAGATACGGAGAGCAGTGGGAGAAGGTGGGCAGGAGGAGAACGGACAGATCACAATTGGCCTGGGAGAGCTCTCAGCTTTGCCCTTCTGTGCATAAACTGTAATTAGAGGGACAGTTAATAACCATACTCTTGTCTGATTAAGCAATTTTGATTTCTTTTATGTTGTTGGCTAGTGCTAATATTTTCCCTTTGGGTTTTTGATTCAAGGTGACTTTCCTTTTTTTTTAAAGGTTTGATTAATAACAGCAAAAATAAAAATCTGCTGGGTGAGTCTTTGCTGCATATTCTTTCCCATTTGATGGATGTCTGAGTGGGTTGGGGAGAGGGTAAGGAGGGGGAGCAGGGGTGGCCAGAGGGTCTGTGGAAGGAGACCAGATCTTTGGAAAGACTGGGCTGGGCCTGGGGTTAGTGGCTGGCCTGTCAGCTGCCTGAGGGGCAGGCTCACTTGATGACCCCACCACCTTGTCCTGCCCTGACCACTGTGGTAAGCAAAGACAAGCCCATAAGGCTCACTCCCAGGGGCTGGATGGGGGCTGACCTGTGCTCTACCAGACCCCATGTATCAGTCCCCATCAGCCAGAGCCCCTGGACCCCAACATAGCACTAGGAAGTGATGAGAGTCCCCTTGGGGCATGTCTCTGGGTGGTCTGTGGGCCTCTGTCATTCCCCTCCAAGTAATGGAGATAATATCTCCTGATGCAACATGAGGCCCTCTCTGGGCATCAGTTTCAGTGAATTGAGAAGCTGAATTAGCTGATATCAGTACCACCTCTTCTTAAGTGCCAGACCCTGTGCTTGGCTTCATCCTTCATCTTCACCCAAATACAGCAAGGGAAGGGGGCATTACCCCCATTTTACAGATAAGGGGCCTGAGGCCCAGGGAGGTATGACCTTCTTTTTCGAGAGCACGTTGAGTAAGTGGTAGAGCTGGGATTTGAACCCAGTCATCTCACATCAGACACTGCCAGACTGTACCATCCCTATCCTCAGGTCAGCATTGTCAAGGACTTCTATTCCCCTCAGTGTCTGGTCTCCTGGGCAATTGTTAAAACACCTTATTCCTGGCTCTGCATCAGAACCACTGTACCAGAGCCCTGTGCCCTCTCTGTGGCCCAGACACCCCAACTCCTGGGCTCTTCCCAGCAACACCCAACTTCAAGGTTGCTAACGGCACTGCCCTGTCAGCGCTCCGGGTTCTAAGCCTATGTTGCTCGATTACCCTGAGGTCCAGTGATCGCACTGTCTTAGCTGCACACCTCTCCTGTCAGCACTTTCCTTTTCCTTTCATTGCCACCTTCCTGGTTGATAGCAGCTGTTTTCAACTTTGGCTGTTGGCATTTTGGGCCAGATAATCTTTGTTTTGAATGTGGCATGGGGAGGGGCTCCTGTCCTGTGCCCTACAGGACTCAGCAGCATCCCAGGCCCTACCCACTAGATGCCACCAGAACTCCCCCTCAGTGGTGACCACCCAAACTATCTCCAGACATTGCCTAGTGTCCCCTGAGGGGCAGAGTTGTCCCTGGTTGAGAAGCACTGGTTTTGTACCATGTGCAGGCCTGACCTGAACTAACATCCAGTAGATGAGTGCACCCTTGTCACCTCTGCTCTGGGCTCTGGCCAGTCGGCCTTGTGTCCCCTGCCAGGCCTGCTGACCTGCCACTTCTCACAGGTCTTTTTGCCATGCACCCATGCTGACACTGTTCTCCCCACAGGAGGCCCACCGCAGTCTCTTGCATGGAGACCCATCCTTCAGAGCCCAGGCCCCATGTGTGGCCTGCTTTGTGCACAACTCCAGGGGGCACCATTTACCTCAGGCTCTGCAAGGAGGATGCTGTCAGCAGCTATGCGGGGACAAACCCAACAAGGGGCCTGGCAGCCTCTTCCAGTGGCCCTTTCATGAAATGATCTCTGTCTCCCCCAGCTGGGGGGTCTCCTTCCTCTTCTGAATGCCAGTGCATTCATTCCACAAACAGTTATTCAGTGCCTTCCGAGGGTCCTGTCCACACAGCCTCCGCTTGGGTCTGTCCGACCTCTGATGAGCAGTTTGCAGGGAGCCCTCCTCAGGCCTTCGCCTGCCTTCTTGTGGCCAAAGGCTGCCATATTTGTAAACATGGGACAGACAGGCCAAGGTTGGTCACAGAATTTGGGGCACACCACAGACCTCTGGGAGGGACATCCCCAGTTGCTGCCAGGCTGGTGTTGGGGTCTTATGCCCCAAGGGTAGCTGGATGGAGCGGCAGCAGTGCCCCTGGGCAGTTGACCAAACCTGCCTGCTCAGTTTTCTGGAGTTGAGAATAGAGTTGAGGGGAGGATGCAATGTGCCAGTGGCATATAGTAAGTGGTCAATAAATGTTTGCTTTAAAGAGAAGTTTCAAGACAGGCCAGAGCCTAGGGCAAGTCGGTACAGTTGAGGGGGTGAGAATTGTTTTGAGCTCAAGAGCAGCATTCTAGCAGAGGGGCTGCACCCTCAGCTGAGGAGTGGCAGCGAGCCCAGTGAGGCTGGGAATGAGAGTGTCATGAGTGAAGAAAGACGAAGGCCTCCCTGGAGGGGGCAGCAGGTGGGGAGGTGGGGAGGTTCTAACTCTGGGTTTTGAAAATCCAAGGAGGCTGCAGCGTGACAGGTGGGCAGGATGGGGTGTAACCAGGTGGTGTTCAGTGTTCCAGTCCCCAATTCCTGTGATCCAGATTCCTGGCCATTGAGGGCAACCTCTGCCAGAGCCCCCCTTTGTGCTCCCCTGGACACTGTCTGCCTGTTTGCCAGATGCTCCAGTATCACGTGCCTCTGCCCTCCAGGGCCGGTGCTCACACTGCCATGGTTGTTCTTGCTCATTGTTTCTTTCTCTGTCTGCCCACCTGACCCTGGTATCTGAGTGTGAACTGAATTCTTCTAGAGGGAATTGCATTTCAGTCCAGTCATCTTGTTAGGAGGCCATCTCCTGTCATCAAGCAGGGAAACTGTCTTTTTGCCTTTCCAATGTGCTAGTGGGGGTGGCTGATTTATCAGGACTTCTGTCTGCTAATTTCATGCTTAGCTGAATATAGTCCCTTATTGAACTCTTTCTACTTTCCAGTCTCTGCTGGCCAGGACAGAGCCACAGATGAGACAGTCTTTAGCCACAGGTTATAAACATAAATAATGACAGTATGAAAGGATAATGCTATAAGGGAGAGATTTATTAATCAAGTACTGTGAATTCCCTAAAAGGGATTCATTGATTCTCTGTCTGGGAAAAAAATCAGGAGGGCTTCAGAGAGGAAGCAGCATTTGGAAAAGGTTTTAAAGGATGAGTATGAGCTAGCTATGCAAAGAAGTAGATGTATATCCCATGTTAAGATCATTGGACAGTTAGTTTATTATTTTTACCCCAATTGAAGGGATACTTCGCAATCTTCAGTGTGCACACAAATCATGTGGGGGATCTTGTTAAAATGCAGACTCTGACTCAGGAGTCTGGTTGGCTTTGCATTCTTAACAAGCATTCAGGTGATATCTATGCAATGCCCATGCAGCTGGCCCATTGACAACACATAGAATAGTGAGTATTCAATATCTTATCTCTTTTACCAAACTTGCAGTTTGCCTTTACACATATAGTACGAATTGGCTGCAGGGTCCTGATGTCCTCTTAGGGTAGAGAAGGGCTGGTTGTTTGCAAAAAGAGCCCTGCTTTTCTGTTTTGAGGATGTGGTTATTCCTTAGGTTCAGTCCAGTGAACCCAACATGTCCCCTAGGTTTGAGAAGTGATGTAACAGAAGCCCATTTAACACTCTGCAGGCCACACATTTGGCTGTTAATCTTTATGATACATGGGATGATCACACACTTGTGATTTTTAAAACAATTCCTATGCTATAAAATTGTGATGTTTTCTTATCTATTTATTTCTATTTTATCGATTATGCTATTACAGTTGTCTTGATTTTCCCCCTTTGCCCCCCTCCACCCAGCACCCTCCTTCCCTCAGGCAGTCCCCACACCATTGTTCATGTCCATGGGTCGTGCATATAAGTTCTCTGGCTCCTCCATTTCCTATACTGTACTTTACATCCCATGGCTATTCTGTAACTACCAGTTTGTGCTCCTTAATCCCCTCACCTCTGCACCCATTCCCCTATGCCATCTGGCAACCATCAAAACATGCTCTGTATCCATGATTCTGTCTCTGTTCTTGTTTGCTTAGTTTGTTTTTTAGATTCAGTTGTTGATAGACAGGTATTTTTGCCATTTTATTGTTCCTAGTTTTGATATTCTTTCTCTTAAATAAGTCTCTTTAACATTGCATATAATAATGGTTTGGTGATGATGAACTTCTTTAGTCTTTATCTGGGAAACTCTTTATCTGCCCTTTGATTCTAAATGATAGTTTTGTGTGTTTGAGCAGTCTTGGCTATAGGTCCCTGCTTTTCATGACTTTGAATATGTCTTGCCAGTCCCTTCTAGCCTGCAGTTTCTTTTGATAAATCAGCTGACAGCCTTATGGGAACTCCCTTGTAGGTAACTAACTTCTTTTCTCTTGTTGCTTTTAAGATTTTCTCTTTATCTTTAACCTTTGGTATTTTAATTATGAAGTGTCTTGGAGTGGGCCTCTTTTCATCCATCTTGTTTGGGACTCTGTGCTTCCTGGACTTGCCTATTTCCTTCACCAATTTAGGGAAGTTTTCTTTCATTCTTTTTTCAAGTAGATTTCCAATTTCTTGCTCTTCCTCTTCTCCTTCTGGCACCCCCATAATGTGAACGTTGGAACACTTGAAATTGTTCCATAGGCTGCTTAACTTGTCCCCATTTTCTTGGATTCTTTTTTTCTTTTTGTTGTTCTGATTGGTTGTTTTAATCTTCCTTATGTTCCAAATCATTGATCTGATTCTCAGCTTCATCCACTCAACTGTTGTTTGCCTGTAAATTGTTCTTTATTTCAATGAGTGTATCCTTCATTTCTGACTGGATCATTTTTTTTTTTGCTGTTGAGGTCATCACTAAGTTCCTTGAGCATCTTTATAAACAGTGTTTTGAACTCTGCATCTGATAGATTGCTTATCTCCATTTAGTTTAACTCTTTTTCTGGAATTTTGATCTTTTCTTTTATTTGGCCCATGTTTCTTTGTCTCCTCATTTTGGCAGCCTCCCTTTGTTTATCTCTATATATTAGGTAGAGCTGCTTTGACTCTGTGCCTTGGTAGTGTGGTCTAATGTAGTAGATGTCCTGTAAGGTCCAGTGGCACAACTTCCCCTATCACCCATGCTGGGTACTTGAGGTACACCCTTCGTGTGGGCTGTGTACACTCTCCTCTTGTAGTTGAGCCTTAGTTGCTCTGGCAATCAGCTGTAAGGATTGGCTGTGACCACTTACTACCAACCTCTGCTCTCCATAGAAGGTCAATTGTTCAGGGTCAGGGTGGTGGTTCTCCGACATGGTCTGTAGTTGTCCACTGGATATGCTGGCCCTGCAATTTCGCAAGTTGTGCAGGCCAAGGTCGTCCCCAAACTGTGTTTTGCCCAGGGCCACACTGCCTGAGCAATAAAGCAATCTGAGATGGCTGCTACTTGTGCTGGGCTTGGAGATTCCCAGGTGAAGCCAAGCTGGGAATCTAGGTTGGCTGCTGCTAGAACCAGACCTGGGGCTCACTGAGGCCAGCTGTTGCTTGTTTGAGAGGGTTTAGGGAGCTGTGCAGGATGAGTCAAGACCAGCCATTCATATGGAAAAACAGCTTGGGTGGGCCCATAAGGTGGGTGGCGTGGAGTCTCTGGGGATCTTCAAGGTGGGTCAAACAGTGTTAGCCAGGTTGATGTAGTCTCAGATATGGCACTAGTT
The DNA here is from genome assembly GCA_004024845.1 of Tonatia bakeri. Lineage (NCBI taxonomy): Eukaryota > Metazoa > Chordata > Mammalia > Chiroptera > Phyllostomidae > Tonatia > Tonatia bakeri. The sequence goes on along the minus strand of PVIA01007371.1, from coordinate 56,424 downwards.
CGCTGGCTCTGTAGGGAGAGGGTTTAGAAAAGGGACAATGGGTTCTGCTCACCTTGATGCCAGACACTTCAGTTCCTCTCTATATGCCACTTGTGCCTTTCAAGCTGCTATGCAGGTGCTGGAGCTCAGAGGGAGTGAGTCTGGGTAGGTGAGTCTGTGTGTGGGTTCTTTAAGAGGAAGTATCTGGGGCTCTAGCAGTGTCTTCCACCGACTCAGTCCCCACTGTTTTTTGTAGCCAGCAGTTGTGGGGAGTTATCTTTCTGGCACTGAAACCATGGGCCTTGAGGCCTGGTGTGGGGCTGGGGCTCCTCACTCCTAAGATATCCCTCCTGAATTTTTATACACCACACATAGGTATGGGACTAGCCCATTTGCGTCTGCACCCCTCCTACCAGTCTAGATGGATGTGGTTTCTTTAATTCCATAGTTGTCAGACTTACATTCAACTTGATTTCTGATGGTTCTGAATGATGGTTGTTCTATATTTTAGTTGTAATTTTGATGTGGTTGTGTGAAGAGGCGAGCCAAGTCTGCCTATGCCACCATCCTGACTGGAAGTCCTCAGTGGTCTTTTCAAAGAAGCCACTCTGTACTACATACATATTGGCCTTTAATCTTTATATACATGTACATTAAAAAAAAGAGTCTTTCTTAGACCATGGCTCCCAAGTACTACACAGCCCCTGTAGAAACAAGGGCCTTAGACCTTAATTACTCATCTCCTGTAGTGGGAGTTGAGGGGAAGAGGGGAAATGGTATTGATTTGGGAGAGGTAAGGAGGCCTTGAACCTACTGATGGTTTCTGGAGTATAAAAGTGATTGGTTCTGGAGTATAAAAGTTGATGAGCTTGATTTGAATCAGATAAGAGATGTCAGATGAGCCATGCTTTTGAATTGTATGTGAAATGCCTCAGGAACAACATAGCTCAGAGAGGGCTTAGGCAGCTGCATGTCAGCTGTTCTCAGCTAATTTGGGCCTTCACTGGAACTTTGAGTGGAGGGAGTGCCTGGAGACCTGAACAGGGTAGTTCTTGGGGTTTGAGTAAAGCTGGGCTGGTAGGTAGATTGAAGGCTTGGGCATACAGCCCTGGGTGGCCCTCAGCTGCCCACCCCTCTGTGAGCCACAGTGCTAAGTGGCCATAGAGAGTTATCTTTGTCTTCTGGGGTATAGTTGCCCAACATTGGATGTCTGCTTTTGGTGTGTGGCTATTTCTACTCACCTTCCTTGCTTGGAGTTCCCTCCTTGAAGATCACCTGTAGTCCCTAGTCTTGGGCCCACCAGCCCCTCCTCCAGATGCTGCAACTCCCTGTTTAATAGAGTGTTTGTCTTGTACTTCTCTCTCTTTCTCACAGATGTTTGTAAATCCCTTGATGGCTGGTCCACAGGGCTGGCTCAGTGGCTGGTACCCAGTAAAGTAGCATGAAAGGATGCTCATCTCATAACCACCCCCCTCCCCCTGAGTTTGAGGTCAGGTAGGTATGAGGACCAATCCCTTGATCAGCACCTCCCACTTGCCCTCCCTTCTAGGCAGGAACCAGAGAGCAGTGTGCAGAGCAGGGCTGGTCCTGGGGGGAAGTAGGGAGGGTCAGTTGGAGAGCTGCTGCCACTTTCCCTTTTACGTTTCTTACATCACTGGCAGAGTAAGATTTTTCCAAAATCTAAAGTTCTTTTTGTGGCACTTAATCCAACCCAAGGGCTCTGAGTTTTGATTTTTCTTTTTTTATTTATTTTTTATTTTTTGAAGTCATTGAAAAAAGGACAAAAGGCAGTTTTTTTTTTGTTTTTTGTTTTTTGTTTTTTTTTATTGGCCTGGAATCAGGAGTCCCCAGACCTTGGGCTTTAAAAACTTATGTAGTTAATCAGCTTTGGATGGTGTGGCTCTGTTGGATGGACCGTTGTCCTATGTACCAGGAAAAAAAAAAGTCCCAAGGTTTGATTCCTGATCAGAGCACATGCCTAGGTTGTGGGTAAGACCCTGGTTAGGTCACATGTGGGAGGCAGCTAATTGATGTTTCTCACATTGATAATGTTTCTCTCTCTCTCTTTCTGTCTCTCTCCCCTTGCCCCCCTTTCTCTCCCTCTCCTCCTTCCTACCTCCATCTCATATCAATAAAAAATTATGCAGTTAATTATGTCTCATACCCATTAATAATAATAATGCTAAGTACTTGAATAAACACTTTGCCATTCACAAAGCCCTTTTACACTTTTTTCCCCCAATTTTCCCAAAGTCCTTGTGAGTATCCTGTGTTCTATTCCTCAGATTCTAAGACACAGACCACCAGCCCAGGCAGCAGCCTCCCCTACTGTTTCACATGTGCACATTGGCACTGACCCTGTTACTGATAAGAAAAGTAACATTTATTGTGCACATACACATCCTTGTAGTTAGTAATAATGACAACAGCTAAGCTTTATTAAGTGTTTACTAGCGTTGAGTGCCAGGAATCATGGTGAGCACTTGGAATCCTGTCTAATTAAACCTGACAATGATGCTGTAAAGAGATTCTTTTTGTTATTTCTGTTTCACAGATGGACAATATGTAATTTGTCCAAGAACACACAGCTGGGAAGTGGCAGAGCTAGGCCTGAGTAGTTTGAAAGCAGTTCTGCTCCTGGTACCCTGGGGAGAAGTGGGCGGAGTTTGCCTCTTGGGTCTGACCCTCCCCTTTCTCAGCCTTTTTCTATGCCTATAAACATCTGTCCCTCCTGAAGGCATCAAGATTGGCTACCTTTTTCTGTAAAAGGCCAAACAGTAAATATTTAAGGCTTTCAGGGTATAAGGTTTCTGTAACAGCTACTTAGCCTTGCCCTTGTAGTGCAAAAGCTCCATAGACAAGATGTGAATGAATACAAAAACTTTATTTACAAAAATCAGCTGCAGGCAGGGCTTGACCCTTGGGCTGTAGTTTGCTGGCCAGGAAGGATGGTGCTCTGATAGAGGCGGTAGTTTCTCTTCCTGCTTACACTTGGATTTTAAAAGACCTTTCCTGGGGAGTGAGCAGTGCTTGGCTTTGGAGGGGGCCTCCATCTGTTGTGGGAAGAGGGAAGTTGCTGTCTGACTCTGTTCCTCAAATCACACCTTGAGGGTGATTGCCCACCCAGCCTGTTTCTTTGCATTGGGACCGAGAAGAGTTGTAACTGGGACTCAGCCTGACATGTGTGAATGCTGACCTGGTTTTAAGAGGAATCAGACTTTGTTACATTTAGGTAGGAACATAGGGTGACTTACTGTGTGTCTTTGGGGAAGTCACTTCCCTTCTCTGAGCTCTCCTTACCTTATCTATAAAATGGGGATAAGGGTATTTTGAAAACTGTCCTGTTCTGTGTGAGCTTGAGTGGTAATTCAAATGGGCAGTATCGCTGCATTTTCATGTGCTCCCTGGAAACATAATTGTAAAATGCAAGGACAGTATTTTCCATGCCCTGTTCTGTTCCTGCTCCTCTGCATCCTGTGAAAGGGCAGTGTTGTGGCCTAAACAAGACACAGTAAGTGCAGAGGGCAGGTGAGGTGTAGTCACTCGTCTGCTTGGAAACCGTCAATGGCTCCCAGTGCCTATAGATTAAAGTCCAGACGCAGCCTGGATTCAGGGTCCTCCTCAGCCTGGCTCTTTCCAGTCTCTTCTCCCATGAAACTTCCCTTCCCCAACTCTGGAAGTCCCTGAATGCCCTCGGACATTCTCATTTATGTCTTTATTCTGCTGCTGTTTCCCTTCGTAATGTCTTCCACAGCCCTTGTCTTTATTCCCAAATAGCTCTCTATCCTGCTGATGGTTTGAAATTCCACCACTGGGGACTCAAGTCTTGAGTGATTAGGATACTTGTCACATAAAAAAAGTCCAGATGTGTCCAGAGCATTGGCAACTTGATGTGAGCAGGTTCAGCTTGGAGAGGGTCATCCGTTCCCCAGGAGCCAGGCCAGGCAGGTTATTTGCGTCTCTGGCCACCAGGTGGGGGCAGAGGTGCTGGCCATGGTCCCAGCTCCTCCAACTCAGGTTGGCCAGCAGCTCGGGAATTCGTTAACTGTTTACTTTTTTGTTGTTGTTTATGTAAGTTTTTTTTAAAAAGTAGAATATGTAAATTTAAAAGATCCAAATGTAAAGAGTGAGGCAAGTAGCTTAAATGAACAACTAAGATTACACCTTATAACCCAGTGCCTTTCAGTCCAAGCCTGAACTTCATTCTATCCCATTTTATAGCCTTTTACACCTCCATTCTTTGCCTGGTATCTGATAGTTCACTTTTTGATGCCTTTTAAATTTTTGACTTTTATGTGTTGATTTTGCCTCTTTCATTTTATATGTTTTATTATGAGTTGAAGACACCCTATTCGTAGTCTTGGTGATATTTCACCAGAATTTCTAAGCTTAAATTCATCTTCTTGCCTATTCAAATCAGAGCAAAAATTTTGTTCATTCTGTTTTATAGAAAGTGAGGAATTTGGTATTATTGGCTTTTTCCTCCTTCACGCTTTCTCTTTTAATTTTTTTTTGTCATCACCTGAGGACATTTTTCATTGCTTTGGAGAGAGGGGTGGGGTGGGGGGAGAAGGAGTTACTGATTCGAGAGAGAAACATCCACTGGCTGCCTCCCGTTTGCGTCCCCGATGGGACCAAACCTGAAGCCCAGGTATGTGCCCTGGGCAGTAATCGAACCTGAAACCCTTTGGTGCACCAGATGACACTCCAACCAGCTCAGCCCCACCAGCCAGGGCTCTCTTTTCTTCTAAAAATTATTTTAGTCTAAGGATTTGATTTCTCTCTTTCACTCTCTAAACTTTTTCTTTTACAAGAATTTTTGATATTTTGGTCTGTTGTATTTTGTTTTGGTTCCTGGTATACTGAGTAATCAGACCAGTGGTTCTCAAACCTGGGTGTGTGTCAGAATCCCCTGAAGGGCTGCTTACAGCAAATCATGCAACCATGCCCCCAGGAGTCTGATCCAGTAGTTTCAGGGTGGGGCCTGAGAACTGGCTTTTCTATCAAGCGTCAGGTGATCTGGGGACCCCACTTTGAGAACCACTGAATTTGTCTCACAAATACTGTTGCCCTCCTCCCTTTGGTGCCGGGGCACTTGGCAGACAAACAACCCTGCTCTGCCTCGATGGTGCTGTCGGCATATGAAATATCCAAACCTGTCTAGAATTATTATGAGTTTATTTGAGCCAGACTGACCACGGTTGCTAGGAAGCAAAATCTCAACGGGTTGAGAAAATGCCCTGGAGGACGGCAGTTTTGCAGTTTACTTTATACACCAGAATCAAAGGAGGAGACACACAGGAAGTCCACTGTTGGTAGATTAAGCGGGTGAGAGAGAGTAACGCAGGGAAATCTCTAGTATTGGATAAAATGCAAAATGGACACATACTTATTTTACATTGGTGGGTACAGGATGGTTAGATTTGCAGCATTAGAGATGGTGTTCAGGGAACAGGGTACCAGGAGGGGTTCCGTGGTCTCGTGCTCTGGTGGGACGTTGTGCCCTAAGACATCTGGAAAAGGAGGTTGCTCCGACATTCCAAAGGTGGGTGCCCTTGGATACAAAAAGACAGCACACAGGCTTGCTTACGGTAAAGACTGACCTTTGTCAAGGAAGCTTAGGCTGAGGATGTGACTACCCTCCAGGACACACCTTTAGTTGGGAATTTCTGTGTTCAGGACATCCTGTGTGTTTTCTCTTGGTCTCTGAGTCTGTGAGCCCACCAGGCAGCCCCCCCGAGACAGGTTCAGTGTGTGGCCCCTTTCCACTCACATCTCGCCACTGCAGCGTCCCCATGAAAAGTCCTTTCTTGGATTTAGCTCTAGAATTCTGGAGTTATTTTTTGAGAACTTTTTGCACAAAACACTGAAGACTACTGGAGTTTTTGAGCCTTTGCAGTTGCCTGTACTCATAAGGATATGGTTGTGAACAGAATTCTCGGGAATATTGTTTTTCTTGGGTTTCCAGGGGGTGTTGCCCCTCCTCTGTTGTTGGGAGATGTCTGAAGTTTGTCCAATTTAAGTCCACTGAAAGGAACCCAGATTTTTCCCCTTCTACTCAGAAGTATTTAGGGTTAGGGATTTTCTTTCCCTTTGAAGCTTAAATTTGTGACAGTCAGTATTTTTAAGTTGATTTCTGATTATTAATTCTGCCTGAAACTCAGTAAGTTCTCAGCATAATGGCTTCTACATAATGCCTCTTAAAATTTTAGTGTCACTTAAAAAAAGATTTTATTTATTTATTTTTTAGAGATAGGAGAAGGGAGAGAAAAAGAGCAGGAGAGGAACATCGAGAGAAATTATGATCCTGCTTCTTGTACACAACCCAGCCTGGGACCTGGCCCGCAGCCCGGCGTGCGCCCTGACTGAGAATCAAACCGGCCACCTTTTGGTTTGTGGAAGGAGGTCTAGCCACTGAGTCACACCAGTCAGGGCAATGCCACTGTTTTTGTTTGTTTGTATAAATCTGTTGTCATGTGGAAGCTGTGTTCTTAGGGGCATCTTCACGGAAACTCCTGTGATGTTCTCAGCTGTGAAGACAGCATCCACTCTCTGGCCACCATGCCTTTGCCTGTGCCATTCCTCCGGCCTGAAGCACCCTTCCTCCCTTCTCTGTCTGCCAGTTCGTGAGCATCCTCTGGGAGTCAGCTTCAGTGCTGGTTTCTGAGGGGCTGGCCATGACTCGCTCTTAGAGAGTGGCACCCCTCCTCAGTATGCTCACCTCATGGTGCTACTCATTTTTTGTGTGCGTGTGTGTTCCCAGCACCTAGCCTTGGTTCCTGGCACGTGTCTGTGATGGCAGCCACCCATGTATTGGGCATTCACTGTGTTCCAGGTGCTCTATAGGCCTTGCAGCATTCCTGTGAGGTTTGTGGACTTCTGTCCCCATTTAGAGACTAGGAAACAGCAATTTTGGGGGGAGTTGAAATCACTTGTCCCTGATGGGGCTAGAATACGAATGAGGTCTGGCAGCTGCCAGACTTTGTGCTCTTCGACTCTGAGCAGTAGGCACTCATGCTTGCTGGGTGGGCTGTGAATGAATAAGTGGCCGTGAGGAGGACAGCTCCTGCTGCTGGAAGCACACAGTGAGGAAACCTCTGATGAGAGAAAAGATCAGGAGCATGCCAGGGCTGGCTGAGCCTGGAAGGGGTTGGGGGGCAGGCTGAGGGCACAGCTGGAGCAAGGATGTGGAAGGAAGGCAGACTTGTCTCTTTAGTGCTCAGTCTTGTGGCCCAGCTCCTGGTACTGGAAGAAGGCAGCTCTCAGGAAATGGTGTGAACACTCCAGTCCTGATGCCCTGTTCTCCTTTCTCCCTGCAGCTTCAGCTTTCATCATCGCTATGCTTCTGGCCAGCCTCAACAGCTGCTGCAATCCCTGGATCTACATGCTCTTCACGGGCCACCTCTTCCACGAGCTGGCAGAGCGCTTCCTTTGCTGCTCCTCCAGCCACCTAAGGGGCTCCCGGCCAGGAGAGACAAGCAAAAAAAGCAACTCATCCGGCTTTTTCCCCAGCCGGCACAGCTCCAGCCAGAGGAGTTGCACGCAACTCTCCTCTGTGTGACCAGCTTCGGGCTGGACTGCCTCCCTTTCCATCAGGTTGCATGACATTGACAGTCTGCCCCCTTGGTGGCCTTGTATGTATGTATAATATGGTACCTTTCCATTTGTACAGCTCCACACCTTGGAGCAGTTTGTGTGGGGTGGGGGCTACTGACACAGGGTGGGGAAGTGGTCTCCACTGGGGGAAGATGGCAGGGTCACTCAGCCACCAGACTGTCCTTGGGTCTCCTGTGAGTTCCAGCAGATACTTCTGCTCCCCTGACTCCAATGCTGCCCCTGGCTGCTGGATGGGTTGTTTATGTTTCCTGGACTTGCAATTTCACTCCAGTATCTTTTTCCTCCTTTATTATATGATTCTGTGAAAGAGTTGGGTATAGGATTGGTGACCAGTTATGTTTGGAAGCTCAGTGTCCTGAGCCTGGAGTAAGAAGTGGGAATGGGGCCTCAGACAGGGAGGTGGTACTTACATTCTCCTGGTCTCTCAGAGTGTGTTTGCCTTTGAGTGGATCTGTCCTAGCATCATTGGGTACCAGCTTGTCAGAGGATGGTCCTAGGAGCAGAGAATTCTCTTATGAGATGGTTTGGCCTAGGAAGTTGATTAAAACTTGAATTAAAAACATTTAACAAACTAATATCTAAGTAGCAAGTGGGAAAGAAAGAAAGAAAGAAAGAAAGAAAGAAAGAAAATCCAAATTGGAAACGAAGTAAAACTGTTTATAGATAACACAGTTTTATGTATAGAAAATACTATGGAATTCACACACACACTCATATTAGAACTAATTAATGAGTTCAGCAAAATTGCAGAGTACAAGGTCAATATGCAAAAGTCAATTGTATTTCTTTCTACTAGCAATTAACAATATGTAAATAAAATTAAGAAAGAATTTAATTTAGCCCTGGCTGGGTGGCTTAGTTGGTTGGAGTATCATCCTGCACACCAAAAGGTTGCGGGTTCAATTCCTAGTCAGGGCACATAAGTAGGGTATGGGTTTAGTTTGATCCTTGGTTGGGGCATGTGTAGGGAGTAGCTGATGGATGTTTCTCTTTCTCTCTCTCTTTTTCTCTTCCTCCCTCTCTCTCTAAAATAAATATAAATATCCTTAGGTGAATATTTTTTAAAAAGAAATAATTTAATTTATAATAGTATCAGAAAGAATAAAATAGGAATAAATTTAGTGAAAGAAGTACAAGACTTATACGCTGAAAACTACAAAATATTATTGAAAGAAACTGAAGAAAACAAATAAATGGAGAGACATCCTGTGTTCACGTGTCAGAGACGTAAATATTGTTAAGATAACAATACTATACAAATCGGTCTACCAACTTATTGTAACTCCTGTCAAAATCCTAGTTGGTTTCTTTGTGCAAATTGATAAGCTGATCCTAAGATTCACATGAAAATGTGTGGGATCTGTAATAAACCTTGAAAAAGAAGATCCACACTTCCTGCTTCCAAAAGTTACTACAAAGCTACTGTAATAAGGACGGGCTGGTACTAGCATAAGAATAAACATATTGACCAATGGAATAGAACACAGAGTACGCATAGAAATCCTTACATTTATGGCCAATTGATTTTTGACAAGTGTGACAAGAAAATTTAATAGGAAGACAGTGTTTTCAGCAAGTGGTGCTGGAACAACTCCCTAGCCACATGCAAGTGAATGAAATCAGACCCCTGCCTCACACTCTATATAAAAATTGACTCAAAATGCACCAAAGACCTAAATATAAGAGCTAAGACTACAGAAATGTTAGAAGAAAACACAGGCACAAATCTTTGTGACCTCGGATGAGGCAGTGGTTTCTCAGATACGTCACCCAAAAGACAAGGAAAGGGAAAAGGAGATAAATTTGATCTCATAAAAATGGGGCACAAAACTTTTATGCTTCAGAGGACACTGTCAGGAAAGTGAAAAGACAATTCACAGAATGAAAGAAAATATTTGCAAACTGCATATTCGTATCCAGAATATATCAAGAACTCTTCCAACTTAACAATAAAAAGACAAATAAGCCAATTTTTAAAATGAACACACTATGTATTTGAATAAACAAATGAATAGACATATTTTTCGAATAGTCATAGTTTTATATTTTCTCCAAAGAAGATAATATAACCGGCCAATAAGCACATAAAAAGATACTCAGTATTATTCTTCACTAGGGAAAATCAAACCAAAACCATCTGACTTCGTGCCCACCAGGATGGCTATCCTAGAAGAGACGGGCGGTAGCAGGTACTGGCGAGGGTGCAGAGAAGCTGGACGCTTGCACGGTGCCCATGGGAATGAATGTCAAATAGTGTGGCCACTTTGGAAAATAGGTTGACAATTCCTCACAAAGTCAAAGCACTAGAAATAGTATTTACTTAAGAGAAATTAAAGCATACATACACATGAAAACTTGTCCATAAATGTCCACAGCAACCACAATTTATAATTGCCAAAAAATGGCAATAAACTAAATATGTATCAACTGTGAATGGACAAGTAAAATGTGGCATATCTGTGTACTGGCATGTTATTCAGAATAAGAGGAAATGAAGTACTGATACATGCATGGTATGGATGGACTTTGAAAACATTATACTAAGTGAAAGAAGCCATTGAAAATAACCACGTACTTATACAATTCCATCTGTGTGAAATGTCCAGAAGAGGCGAATCTACCAAGAGAGGTTATGCAATAGTGGTGACCAGGAGCTGGAGGCTGGGGGCGAATGGGGGGTGACTGCTAATAGATACAGGGTTTCTTCTTTCAGTGATGCAAATATCTATCTGTGAATCAGTGGTGAATGGCGCGCACTTTTGAGACTATTCTAAAAACCTGCAGTGAACACTTTAAACAAACACTTTAAAGTCTTCACCTCACTGAACACGTAAAACAAAAAATTTTCTACCAGCTGAATTCAGCTTGAAGGATGAATTCCTCGGAATCTCTTACCTCCCAGCACTTCTGTTTCTCTACATCACTCACCATTTTTGAGAATCCCATGGTTTTCTTACTTAGTTTTTCTGTAAGAGATGGTGTTTCCCGTTTGGCCAAAAGGACCCGCAGTGATGACACGCCGACCCTGGGCTAGGAGGCACAAGCAATGCCTTGTGGCTGCAAGCGGTGTGTTTTATCTAGAGGAACAATTCACCAAGGGTCTCAAAGGCTTGACTTACCTGGTAGATATGTCCTCAAATGTCCTCTCAGCCTTCCGGTAGGACATGACCGTGTTAACTGTAGGACATGATAGATCAGATGTTTTCAGGCAGACTGGCCAACTCAATGGCACTCTGGGGCAGTTTAAAAACTTTAAATTTCTACACATATTTTTGGACTCATTGAGACACAGTAGGGGCATTTCCCAAAGGCTACTCTCTCCATATACACTTTCCTCTCCCCCTCCGCACTGCAGTGCACACCCATATGCACGTACACACGCACACATGCACACGTGTGCACAGGACGGTGAGATAGCAGGGTCTCAATGTTCAGGGAGAAGAGAGACACGCACCGAGAGGCCAGTGTTCAAAGCCGGAGTGTTTAGTTCAGGGTCTGCAGTACCGACTGGAGAATGAAGACAATAGATGTCATCTCTGGCTCAGAGGCATGGTGCAGGGCCCCTGTGACGGGCATGTGCTGTGTCAGCACCAGCTACTGCAGGTGCAGCCACAGACCGGCCGGCTCCTCGGGAAGCTGCCAGCGTGCTGGTGGGCGTCTCACTGTCCACACCCAGGACCGTGCGTGCGCTCTTGTGGCATGTGTAGCCACGGTGGGCTCTGTCGGCATCTGAGCCTCCGCTCAGCAGCCAGAGATGCCCTGTCCTGCTGTTCCCAGGGAAGTTGCCGTCCTAGCAGCCTACAAAAGCCACTGGGGGGCAAGGAGACAGGGACTCAAGAGTAGATTTTTCTGACCAGGCTCGACCTTCTTGAGAACCCTAGAGTTGCGAGGTTCTTGAGCACCAGAACCAACTGGGATACTTGACTAGTTCTGTGGAATTCTCAGTGACACCTTGGGTCTCATTATGGTGCAGGTGTCCATGTTTTGTAGCAAATCAGTGACATTTGATTTCAGCACTACACCTGGGCATACAGCCCTCTTGTTCCAGGTTTGTTCAGTAGAATATTTTTCACTGTCTCTTAGTCTTTTTTCAACAAAAGCCTGAAAGAAAGAGTGTGGGGCCCAGAATGCTACCTGAAGCTTGGTCGATTCCGTCCTCCAGTTTACAAATCCAGTGTGTGGCTGTAGGTGCCAATAAGTTGGAGCATACTGATTTTCTTCTGGAATGTTTTATTGTTCTGATGGTCAAAAGTGAAATGTGAATACTTGAAGACTCTGAGCCGTATTTCTTTTGGCCCTGAAAAAAATCTGTCACACAAGCTGGTGTCCTTTCGAGATGGGTCTATGGGTTGAGACTGTAGGAGGCTGCCTTTAAGAAGATCCTGGGTTCAAGCTGCTTAACCTTTTTGAATTTAATTGCAATGAAACACCACTTAATGCAAAATATGAATACCTTGATTCTGTTCTACTGTGGTGACTTTCTGTGGTACCCTAGTTCACTGTGCCCATTGGTGAATAGTGTGGCCAGTAACAATATGTCTGCTTCATTAGCTGCTTTTTAAAAGGTGCACTGAATAAACTTTTTTTTTTTAATACATTGTTTTGCCTGTTTTCTCCCTCCCAAGAATGGAGACCATATCTGCTGTTGGCAGATTTGATTCCCTTGCGGGGTTGCAGATGTCTGCCCGATTACTAGAGAGGTGCATCTGGGCCATGGTAAGGGACGGTGGGGGCCGCGGGGACCACGGGGGTCCTGGTCTGGCTGTCTTTGGGCACGAGTACTCTCATGAATCAGCATTCTGTCAGAAAATGGTCTAAATCCCAGAAACTGACCTCTCATATGATGCAACCACATCCACGGTGTGCCACAGCCTTAACTCTGGAGTTAACAGGATTCTAGATTGTCACCTTGAATGGACCCCAACAAGTGTTCCCTCAAGTGGGATATGGGGCTGTCTGTGGAATCACAAAGGGGCCTGTGTTCATTCCTGGGCACCGCTGCTGAAGCACACACCCTCTGGGTTGGGGCCCCAAACCTTCCTTTTAAGCAAGAGTCCCTCACGACTTGGATGCAGCATACAGAGGGAGTGGGCCTCCACCTCCCTCCTCCGGCCCACTCACATCACACTCCTGCTGTGCAATTCTGTGTTCTACTTCTCAAGGGGACTCCTGGAAGGAGCAGAACTCCTCAGACATACATGTGGTTGCTCTTTCTCTAGTTCCGTGAACTTTACCGGTAATTGAGCACCTGCCACACTCTGCTCTCAGTGAGAGAGCAAGCTTGAAAAATGGGAGTTGTAGTCAAATCAGGTCTCAGCAAACGCCAACATAATGAAAAACATCTCTGTGTAATGCAAGATTCCAAGTCTGAAACTGGTGGCCTAATGATTTCAAGAGGCGTTTGGAAGGACCAGCCCTTTGAGGAGGATGTCGGTAATATTGGCTTCAGTCCTTTTCAGCAGGAGGGGCCGGGCTTTCAAGGCTGCGTCCAAGTGAAGATGCGCAGAGCCCCTCCCTGGGCGGAGCAAAGAGCATGCGCTGGGAGCACGTGCTGGCTAGCTGTGCACCTTATGGCAAGTCTGCTGACCTCTCTGGGCTATAACTTTGTCATCTGGGAAAAACCTAAGGGATTGATTATGAGGTGTTCAGGAGCAAAATATACTGATATCTGAAGCTTATTTTAAAATGCATAGAGAAAGACGAGATTGGCACATAGAGATGTGACAATACAGGAGCCGTAAAGTTTGCATGGTGGAGCCTAAGTGGTGGGTGTGTAGGTGATACCACAAAGCTTTCCAAATGCCCTCTGTGTTTGAAAATTCTGTATGATATTAGGAAAAACAAAAATGGGTAAAATTTGAGAGCTGAAATGGACATTAGAGATCATTTTGTGGATGACAAAACTGGGGCCAGAACAGGCAGCTGGGAGAGAGGCAGGGCTGGAACTGGGCTGCCCCCGCCCCCTCCCATCCACGTGGGTCCATTCTGCCACACCGCCCCATGACCCCTTGGGTTCATGGCCAGGCACCAAAAAGGTGATGTCTCTGAAAATTTGAAAAGTGCTGTGGGACCTTAATTTTATGAGACCTCAATGGGCATTGCATTAACAAAACAAAAAGTCAAATAGAATTGGGAGACACTGGCCTAAGCAAGATTCTTTACTGCGGGCGTTCTCAGAGTCTTTAACCTGCTGATGTCTACTGAAAGTCTTTAAGGGAAATACATGGCATTTTTTAAACAAATTTAACCAGAAAAGCCATCCCCTCCTTTTTTTTGAGGACTAAGTTCTGGTCACACGGTTGGGAAAAGCATCCCTAAAGAATATCAGATTGCTGAGTGGTTCTTTTTTTCCTGTTGGGGGCTGGGGAGGAGGTGAGACATGCCCTTTCTACTGCTTCTTATTGGCATTGCGAGTCCATGCACACACACATTGGACATGATGCCCTCATCACATCTGGCGATGCTGGGGGCTTGTGAGGGAGCCATGGGGAGGTTACTAAAGGTTTGAACCCAGGCCCTCACCTCAGCAGTGCCAGGGAAGGTCTTCTACCCCTTCTAGCTCAGAGGCTATTTTCCTCTATTGTGACCACTAGCTGTCCTGGAGCAGCAGAAATCAGCGGGAAATAATCTCCTAAGGAACACAGGGGAGTAGATGCCCAGCAAACAAGAAGAACCCGAGTAGAAACCAAACTCTGTTCTGAACTCTGTTCTGATTGTTGGATTTGGCCAAGAGAAGGGCTAACCAACTTGTCCTGCATCTGTTTCGCAGGGCAGTGAAATATATTTTTGGAACCGATCAGAACATGCACACACCTTATGGACACGCACAAAACACAGCACTCTCTGAATGCAGCCAAAACCCTTTATTGGAGCCACCATCCCAACACCGACAGTCACTGGTGGGTTTCCTGGGTGGCACATGTGGACAGGTCAACCCCGGGTGGGAACTGAGTGCTGGTTTGTGCTGTTACAGTACACGTGAACACAAAGACTTGCAGTAGCTGCCTCTTAGCAAATGATCTTCCACATCCCTGGTCATGGGGGTATCGTGGTGGGCGACTGTGCTTCTGTGGCAGGGCCTTCTTTTCTTTCTGGATTCCCAAAGCTCTGTGCTCCTGTCTTGGGGGAAAGTATCAGGCCCTACAGAGAAAGAGCTCGCCAGCAGTTCCTGTGGAGAGGTACCGGGGGCCAGCCTGGCCTGACTCCCCCTGCCTGGCCGCCCCCCCCCCCCCCCGCCTTGCTTCACGTGGCTTTATACTTCCTTCCGCAGCATCACCTTGATGCTGCTGCACATCTGGCCCAGGGCGGCGAAGAGCGGGTTGCAGAAGGTGCGGATGCAGAGCGAATAGATGTGGCTGATGCACTGGATCTCGATCAGGTAACTCTTAATGCATGGCACCACTGCCCAGATGTGGCAGAAGGAGATGCAGGCAAACAGGAAGCCCCAGAGCAGGGCCAGCGGGACACCCAGCAGCGTGGTCAGCAGGCGATAGCACCAGTACTTGGAGACAGTGAAGGTGGTGTAGCTTACTTTCCACACGCCGTCGAAGCTGTAAGTGCCCACGGGCTCCGCAATCACATCCTCGAAATCCACCTGCAGGGGCAGTAAGGGGATCTTCAATCACAGTACCCACCCGCTTCTCAAGCTTTGGTGTGTGAGCATCAGAACCCCTGGGAGGGCTCCTGACCCAGTAGGTCCCTATGGAGACTGGAGCCCTCACCTCATGGGTTTGGGTAAGCAGGCATGAGGAGCTGAGGGACTTGCTTCATGTCAAAGCTAAGACAGTGGCAGGCCTAGAGGCATGACTCTCAAATGCTATTATTTTGTGGTCCTAGGGAGTTGGACAGTCATAGTCACGCTGAAAAGATTCACTGGGTGCCTGCTGATAAGATGACGGACAGGCAAAGATTCCTGCTGTCCTAGAGCTTATGGCAGGTAGTTGTGCCACAGTGATAAGTGCTTCGGTAAAGGAAGGGCAGGGGGCTGTGTGCATTCACAGGAGGACATTGAACTCAGCCTGGGGAAAGGGAAGTCTTCTTGGAGGAAGAGACATCTAGCTAAGCTGATACCTGAAGCAGTCAGGTAGAGGGAAAGATTGTGGGCTGAAAAGAGGGTTTTGGGTGGAACAAGAGTAATCGCTAGGAGCCAGGAGCTGGTGGGACAGTGTGTGCTCTTCGGGAGGTACAGGTGCTTCCAGAAAGCTGAGTACAAGCCTAGGCGACTGGAGTGAGGCTGGAGAGGTAGCAGGGCAAGCATCCATACAGTGAGCAGCCTCTGAAGGCTTCTGTGCAGAGATTATTTGTTCTGGCTGCTGAGACGGGGCAGTGGTGAGGATGGACGTAGAGTCCAGCCGGGAGCCGTGGCAGCAGCCCAGGCAGGACTGGGTGGTGGCCTGGGTGAGAGTGCTGGTGGTGAGTATGAGAGCTGCACGGTCTGAGAGCTATTGCAGGGTCTGGCACGTGGCAACGTGAGGGCCACGCTGTTCTGGCTAGTGAGGGAGGCTGGCATCTGAGTGTGGCCAGGCTGGCCTTGTGAAGAAGTCAGAATTGTTTTCTTTGACCTAGTTCTTCAGGGACCTCGGATTTCCTCCCCACACTGCCCACAATGTCCCTCCTCTTTGCAGCTGGAAGGAACATGGGTGCTCAGGGAATCCAATGCATACATCCTGCTAAAATGGTGACTAAGACTTTATTTGGGAAGTGGGAGCATGATCAGTGGACTTAAAAAAGAAAAGATGACTTCCAGCTAACATTTCTTGAGCCCCTGCTATGCACTAAATGTTCTAGGTGCTTCCTCATGTGTGATGTCACTTAGCATCACTAAGCCTTAGCTGTCTTGTCTGTAAAATGGGGGTTGTGACCATCTTCAGTGTTCTCGGGCTGATTTAATAAAAGTGGGTTGCGTGAATGCATAGGCTAATGGGTGGGGGCCCCCATGGGGGCTGGGGGGGCCTGAGCTCAAACTTCAGTCTTCCAGGGTGGGTCCCCATCCCCACTTTTTGGGGGGGCAGGAAGTTCTCTCCTCCATGCACAATAGTATTATCACAATTACTTTTCATTATAAAATAACATAGCCACATTGCAGAAAATTAGGGGAATAGCAAAAAGAAAACAAAAGCATCTCCAATTTGTATTTCTCTGGTACTAAAAATGTTACTGCTTGGGTGTTTTTCTTTCCAGTGTAACTTTTTTGGAGGAAGGGAGGGGACATAATCATGTTGTACTTAAAAGTCTGAGGCCTGATTTTCTCACATGACTAGATTCTGGGTTCCTGTGCCATGCCTTAGATCCCTGGAGCCCCCTGGGGACAGCTCTGGATGAGGCCTCACCCAGGATGGTATGTTAACAGGGAGCGAAGTTTAAAGGGTGGGATTTCAGGCTGCAGGTAAAGTGGAAAATCTGACTCAGGGAGTCAGTAAGTCCTGCCAGGACCCCCCGGTAAGTCTCAGCCTCATACATCCCCCTGGATGGAAGGGGAAGCATATGCATATGGTCCTCATCTCATGGGAAGGATGGCACTTATTCCTGGAGGGCTTCCAGGAGGTGGTGGCTGGCTGGGAATGTGGGGAACTATGGGGTTGGGAGGTAGAGATGGAAAAGTGGTGTGCTGGATATTTGGAAAAGAAAGCCCAAGCTAGTTGGGGAATGTCTCATGGCTTTGAAGAGTGGACAGAAAGTGCTGGCATCTTCTGCATCTGCCTATATGTGGCAAAAATCCAGTTGCTGCTTTTTAGGGGCGCTGGGGACTATAGATCTGGGACTATTCCAACCTTGACCTGGGTACACCCACCATGATTACTGAGGTTCAGTCAAACTGCTGGGGCCGTTGATCTAGGTGCTCTGCTCTCTGCTGCCTGCCCCTCCTCCACCATGGCCAATCCCCAGCCTGTGCCCCATGCCGGCTTCTGGAGCAGGATGCCACCTCAGAGGCTTCACCAGCAGGGAGGGGCACCTGGGCAGACATGCCTCCCTGCCTGTATCCCAGCCAGCACTCCCTCCTTCCTTCTCTCTCCCACTGAGAACTTGTGACCTCTCCTGCCTTTCTTGTGACTGTTCCTAAGGAGGGTGTGTCCCCACTCACAGATTACCCAGCTGTGCCTCCTTACTTTAGAGGCGGGCAGACAAGCCCAGAGGAGGGAGGCCTGGGTTAAATCTCGGCATCCTGATTCTAATCTAAGTGCCTCACACAGCTCCATCCAGGGTCAGACCCTGAGGTAGATGCTGGCTGTCAGGGAGGGCAACTGCCCCCTCGGGGGTCTGGTCCTTGTCAGCCAGAGACCTGCCCCAACTCCCTGCCCCAGGGAGACCAACTCCCTGGCCCCTTCTGCCCAGCCACATTCCCTGCTCCCAGCAGTCAGCAATGTCCCCAGCCTGCTTTGTTCATTTATCCCAGCACATTCCTCCATTCAACACATTTGAGCATTTGTGCCTGGCCTCTAAGAGGCTACAGAACGGAAAGGAGCCCTAACTCCAGCCACACTACTAAGGTTTGAGTGCAGCTCTGCTCCTTATTGGCTCTGTGACCTTCAGCAAGTGGCTGAAGTTCTCTATGCCTCATTCTCCTAGACTTAAAAAGTATGTCAGGGGATTCAATAAGTTAAACCACATGAATACCCAGAATACTGCTTAGCATGGAACACCTGATTAAGAACTGTTAGCAGCTGTTGGTGGTGGTTGTTACAGAGGGCTTGCTTCAACAGAAAGCTGGAGTCCCAAACCTAGGTTTGCACACCAGTGCAGTTGCTGATCTGGTGAATGACTTTGGCAAATAATTTAACCTATTTGAGCTTCACTTTCACATCTATAAAATGGGTTTTCTACTTCTTACAACCTTGCTATGAGGAATCAAAATAACTTTTCATCCATCCATCCATCCATCCATCCATCCATCCATCCCAACAAATACTCATTCAGCATCCACTTTGTGCCACGCACTCCACTTCTTGGGTGGTGCTTAGTACAATACCTGGCCTATGGTAGATGCTCAGTGACAGTAATTATTTGATCAAGTGTTCTGCAGTTCCTATGAAAACATATTTCAGAAAATCTGTTGATACTTGAGACCATAAGTGCAATTCTTCAGCTACTTAGTCATAAATGTGTGCATGCACAAGTACCCCAGCCTGCACTGATAAAATGGATGGATCCTCTTTTCTCTAATTTTCTGTTTATGGTAATAATTCTATCCCCAATGATCTCTCTGTTGTGTCTTTGAATTATCATTTTATTGCAGAAGCCATTGGTGCTGGTATTTGAATTATTTCCAATAATTGCCTTTGGGCCCGATGCATGGGACAGCTAACCTGTTTTCTGTGACTCAGAAGATGTGCCCTCAGAGGCGTGGGCTGCGTTGGGAGCAGGCAGTTGTTCCCCTAACTGGGATTAGGCATGGAGACAGTGCTGGTCACAGTGGGCTAGTTTGGGGAGGTATTTATAAGGCCTGGCTCAGACAGCCCAAGGCAGTTGTGCCAGTGTATCAGAAGCACACAGTGACTTCATTTCTTAATCTGTTTTCAGAAGCAGATGGGGAGATGGCTTTTTTGGGGAGGGTGGTGGGATGGGGGGCTGGATCCATCGGCATAGCCCCAGGGCTCAGTGTACAGCTGGAGGGAGGGGACAAGGGTAGGAGGGTGGGAATGTGGCTGTTCATTCAGTTGGTGTCCCCTTCTCTGGCTTATTTATTTTTGGAACAGCAAGAGAGCCAGTTGATTAATCAGAACCAGCCAGCACAGCCCCCGCAGTCTCTGAGGGCAGGGGTGGTGCAGGACAGCGGGGCAGGGTGTGCTGGAGGATACTGGGGAGGCCAGCAGCCACCCCCTGTCAAAAATACCTCCCCCACATTCCCACATGACTCAGCCTTGGGCATCCAGGGCCCTGGACAATTCAGCTGGGGAATCTGTGTTGGGGAAACAGCTCCTGGCAGGAGGGTAGACCTCTGGTTTCAGTCTCCACTCGACCACTGAGTGACTGAGTGGAGATTGAGTGGAATCTTACTACTGTGAGATTTGGGGCATGGGGCTTTCCCTTTCTGGGCCTCTCGGATTTTTTGTTTGTTTGTTCTTGTTTTTAACTCTACACAAAGAGCATTGGGCCAAGAGCCCTTGTGACAGACACATAGTTTTGGAGTCAGAAGACCCAGGAGGATGGCTTAGCTTTGCTAGGTCTTAGTTTTCTCGCTCATTACCTTGCTACTTAAAGGGCAGTCCTCAGCCAGTCGCCCCTCCACAACAAGGCAGGTGCAGAAGTTGATGGTAAATAATTAGAAATGTTCACAGCAATCTGACCCAGTAATTTTGTCTGTTGACTCTAATAATACTAAAAATTGAAGCTTACCTGTGGATGCCTCTTTTCATTTGATTTTTCTAGTAATTAACTTTTATGAAATTTTACAAAAGTATTGGAGTATAAACAGATTATAACAACACTA
Organism: Tonatia bakeri; assembly: GCA_004024845.1. Lineage (NCBI taxonomy): Eukaryota > Metazoa > Chordata > Mammalia > Chiroptera > Phyllostomidae > Tonatia > Tonatia bakeri. The sequence continues at coordinate 36,401 of PVIA01007371.1, read as the reverse complement.
ATAAAGCTAGCCCTCACTGGGACAGTTTGAGGAGCACTGGCCTAGAAAGTAGGAAGAAGCTAAAATGAGGGGAATGCAGCAGAACAACTGAAAAATGGCAAAGCTTTGCTTCTTGTGTTATAATTGGTAATAACAATAATAGAATCCTGTATAATCTGGGATAACCATAGCAACACTCATAGTTTGGCCCTTGTAGATGTCAATTTCTGGCCATGTATCTTATATTGCATATTTCATCCAGCCTGTAAGGGACAGGCAGGGTGGAGCCCGAGTTGGCCTGATATCAAATCCTGGACTTCCTCTGCCATCTCCCCAACCACAGTCATCGCAGGACTGGACGCACCAGTAGGAGCTGAGGCATGGAAAGCAGCACAGGCTAGTTCTGAGGGCAGGGGGAGGGGTTAGGGATTCACTGGAGCTTGAGGTCCAGAGCACCTTACAAGGGGGACCTGGGGAGCCTGAGCTGGGTGGGGAAAAGATGTGGGTTCATGTAAAAGAGCTGTCAAGAGACTGAGATAACAGAGGGCTTCAGGGCAAGAGAAAGGATCCTGTCAGAAGAACTCCCACCAGATCTCAGGAGCCCTGCCCTTTCCCTTTTGCCCATCTCTTCCTGTGGTCTCTCCTGCCCTCTCAGTCTCTGCCTGCAGGAAAGTTGGTGCAGGTAGAATGGAGAACCAGTAGAAATAGCCCTGGGTTGAGTTCTAGGCTTGGCTGTGCACCAGCTTTTGGTGGGTGGTTAGTTAGTTTCTGAAGATGAGACCTCCAATTAGTCATGACTCTGAGCATTTATGTTCTTGAATAGCCTTTCTTATTGAGTGTGGTCTTGCCCTGTGACATGCTTTAACCATCAGAACAAGAGAGAGGGGATGCTGTGCCATTTCCAGAATGAAGCCTTAAGAAAGTCTGGCAGCTTCTGCTTTTGGGAGCTCTGAGCCATCATATTAGAAATTCATTTTTCATACGCTACTCTAGACATCAGTGGGGTTACAAGTCCATTGCTATATCTTGTTCTAGAGATTGGTGGAGAGGCCATGTTAAGGGAGAGGCCACAAACTACACACAGATAGAGGCCCAGCCATCCTAGCATCAGAGCTGAACCCTGCCTCCCAGCCATACTCACCAAGGCTCCAGGCATAGGAGAGAGCTATCTTGGGCATCCCAGCTCAGTAGAGGCCCCGGGTGATTGCAGCCACAGCTAGCATCTGACTGCAGCTGTGGGAGCTGCTGCCAGGAAGACCAGCAGACTTCCCAGCTGAGTGTAGTCAACCCACAGAACTGTGAGAGATCATCAAATGATGGTTACTTTCAACCGTCAAGTTTTGGGGTGATTCATTACACAGCAATAGATAACTGATACAGTGTGTCTTTAGGGAAAACTATTGATAACTCTGGATTCCATGTTTGTCTTCTATAGGATAAGGGGAACTTGTTTGCACTTGAAAGTACAAACCATTTACCAGTTCTGTTGAACAAGAATTTCTTGTGGCAGTTCCCAGAAATCTGCATTTTAACAAGCTCCTCAAAAAGTGGACCATATTTTGAAGAACTCTAGACTAGTTGATACCCAGAACTCCCCATAACACTTAGTTAACACTTAGTTAAATACCTCAGTGCGAGTTAGTCCAATGTTGCCCTTCCTAGAGGTACTTGACAGAGGGCAAGACGTTTCTGAAATGAAAGAATTGCCAACATGGAATGACTGACTTCCAGGTTGGGAAGACTTCCATAATTCTACTTCAACCTCCCCTTTTGCCTTCTCTCCCACAAATTCCCTTTCAGATGCTTTGCCTTAGTCCCCTTGTTCTGCTGCAGACAGGGTAGCAAAGAGGTTTAATCTGTGTGCCAACTCTGCTCAGCTGATGGTCCATGGCTTCCTGGAAAAGTGCTGTGATCCATTAGTCATGTCTGCTGTGGACACATGTTGGGGAGGAGCAATACCCATCCCTCGTATGTGCTGACTCTACCCAACTTTCTTTCAATGATGTGGCCTTTGCTTATTTTGTTTCCTCTTCTGGGAGAGCCTTATTCCCTCATTCTACATTTTAAAATTTTCCCATTTTTTAATGCATCTGGATAACATTCCTCCCCTGCCCCTACTTCATGAAGCTGGCTCCTGATTTTCCCAGATGAAAGTAATGTCTTCTTCCCTTACCCTGCTGTGACATTTCAGCTGGCACCAATTTATGGCATTTAGCACCTCCTCTGTATTTTCATTAGTTTAGTCTCATCTCATTTGCTGGGTTAGATTCTTCTCAAGGAAAAGGAGGAAGTACAGGTTAGTTTGATCTTTCTGGAACAAGGTGTCCAGATGGGCCCACACTGGGAGCAGAGCTTGTAGAACTGGTGCGATGCTGGGTCCTCTGGGTATTTGCAGTAAAGGCTGTTGCTCGTGTTTTTTTTCTGTAGGAGGAGGGTATTTCGTGGCAGGTGTGTGTTGCAGGTGGGCTGGAATCTTGTCTGTCCCTGGCCCTGCTGGAAGGGCCAAATTTGAGTGCCTCAGGAGAGAGAGATTGGAGCTAGAAACTGAAGGGCCTGTGTGACCCTCTGGGCTCAAGTGTCACTGCGATAGCATCTGGAAGCCGGCGTGTGAGGTAAGGAGAGAGTGTGGTGCTGATGAGACAACCCTGAGCCCTCTCAGAAATAGCTCTGGACTTTAGGGGGTATGGGTCCTGTGGGAATTCATGGGGAAGAGGGCTGGAGGCTTTACAACTTAGGTCTGAAGGAAAGGTGTCCTCACTGGTGAGTTGGAGACCCCTCAGGACCACTGGCACACATTCACCCCCAACCAGAGCCTGGCAGGGGGGTTTTCCTGCTCCCACGGTCTCCTCTGAGACAGCACAGTGCCTGGCGCACAGCAGACACTCAGTAACGAACCGTGGAATCAATGCTCCATGAATGGTGGTGACAGTGGGCAGCGAAGGGAATCGGGTGTGCTTTCTCACCTCCTCAGCTCTAGTTCTCTGTCAGCCTACCCTCTGTCCTAGGCCTAGCCCTGAACCTTGGAGATGCAGTTCAAGTCTGTTGGGCTGTACAGCGCTCCCCTCTGACTTTAGCACTTGTTTTCCAACCTGGTTCAAGGGCAGCACCAGGCCTTTCTTGGGGAAGTTTGGGGAGGTTTCAACTCTGGAAACTCAAAGGGGAGCACCTCCCATCTGCTGGGGAACAAATCCACGGACACATTGGATCTCTCCCCTACTTTTCATTGTTGGCTTTTCTTTATGAAACCTCAGCAGCTGGTAGAGAGGATGCATTTCCCTCTTTTCCACCCAGACTCTATCTACACTAGGGACTCAGGCCCAGAGAGGGAAAGGAGTTTGCCCAGAATCACACAGCAAGTTTGTGTCAGGGCTGGGACCAGAACTTGGGTCTCGGTAGCCCAGTTTTATCTCGGCATCTTACTGTATCACTCATCATAGGCCTCGTGGATCCTGTCACCACTGACGAAAACACCCCTGAAAGGTGCCTCCCTAGCCTTCATCTCTGCCTGTCTTCCTCACCCTCTCACTCCTTTTTCCTTTCTCCTCCTCCCAGGTTGCCTTTTCCCAGTTGATGAAACACACCTGGGTGACGCATGCTCTCCTTTCTCCCCCTTTCCTCCCTGATTCTTTCACAGACCACTGAACCGCCCTGAAGTGTGATTGAGCCTGTACATAGTATTTATCTTTGTTTTAAGATCCCCATTCTAAATTTCAAAACATTTTCATTTCTCATTAAGAACATACGCAAGCCAGGGAATGTCCAATAATTATACCAAATAATATTGATAAGATTATTTGTGGGACCTCTTTCCTCACCTGCGAGATACATATTTCTGGGGCTCACCCCCAGGGGTGGTGCATAAGCAGCTGCATCTGTGGGTCCCCCCATCCCTCCCTCAGTTTATAATCTGGGCCTAGTGCCTGGCGCGGGCTCACTCCTGGCTCAGTAGGACCCGAGAGCTTCTCTCCACGTGCTATCTATTGTGGGTCTCCTTTAGAAACCACATTTTCCCTTGGGGTCCTTTTCTCCATTCCCAGCAGCCAGCTGGGAACCACTAGAGGACAGTGTGGGTGTAAAAGCTGGTTCTGGCCTAGTTCTCTTATCCTGCAAGCTCCTCCGGGCTCCCACTCAGCTCACATTGATCTCATCTTTGCTTTGAGCTGGGGACTGTGTCAGACACTTTCAAATTCCTTATTTCATTTAATCCTCATGGTGTATTTCTATTGCACAGCATTGCTTCAAGTTCATTTATCTGGTGGAGGCAAATGATATTATGCTAATTTTACAGAGGCAACTCAGACTCAGAAAACCTAGATATCTTGCCCAGGGTCATTGTTTTTAGGTAGAAGAGCCTAGATTTGAAACATGATCATAAGTCAAACTCAGGACTATTCCTTCTAGACCACACTGTGCAAACCATGACAAACACTGTTTTCCATTTATATGGTGCTTTTTAGCTTGCAAAGTTTGCTCCCTAATCTTCCCCTCTGTAGTACTTTTCACACTGTGCTGTAAGTAGCCCATCTCCACCATTGATGATTTTATACACACACACACACACACGCGCGCGCGCACGCACAATAATAGCATTGTATGAGTTGTTCTAGAGAAATGCCTTGAGTTAAAGTGGGTGCACTTCAGAAAAGCTGGCTTTTCTGCATTTTCAAATGCCTGAAAGAGTTGGGGAAGGCCCCCTGGAGGAGGTGACAGTTGACTTGGGTCTTGAAGGCTGAGCAGGGCCTTTACCATGTGGTGGTGAGGAGGCAGGTACTCCTGGCATAGACACAGGAGTGTGTTCTGGTTGGTGTGGCTGGCTCCTAGCATGGGGGTTAGAAGGTGGGAGAAGATGGTTTGGGCCAAGATCGTGCTGAGGTCTGAAAGCCATGGGAGAAGTCAGACTTTCTCCAGCATGTGAGAATGGCAGTGCAGGGCCGCCCTAGGACAAGTCCTTAGCCACGCCATATAATCAGTGGCCATGTGAAAGCTGATACACAGTTGTAGGATTGGCAAACTTTTAAGAAAGTTTGGAACATTTTGGGCAAGTGAATCAATATGGGCATTTCAACTGTACATTCTATGCAATTAAATATAGAACAAGAATTCCCGATAAAAATTTAGAGTCTGAACTGAGATGTACCCTAAGTCTAAGATACATACTGGATTTTGAAGATGAAGCAAGTGTGGGCGGTAGATCATTGATAATTGTTTTATATTGATTACATGTTGACATGATACTATTTTGGATGTATTGGGCTAAATGAAAAGTAAGAACATGAATGTCACCTGTTCGGTTTTCCTTGTTTAAAATCATGGCTGCTAGAAAATGCACAACTGCACTGAATGATTGTGTTTCCACTGCAGAGTGCTTGTCTGAAGTCTGAGGCATTTGGTAGGACCCAGGAGGCCCCAGGCACCTGTCCTTCTAACAGCCCTTCCAATGACTTCGATGCTGTGGTGGGCACCCTACTTCTAGCAACTCTGCGGTAGGAAGATCCCTGTGGGTACCGAGTGGAGGGCAGAGAGAGGGTGCGGGCCTGGAGGCAGCCAGATGAGGAAAGGGGCCTGACTCAGGCAGTGGCTGTGGGCGGGGGAACTCCCTAAAGGCTGCCCACCCAGCCCTCACCTAAGCATTTCCTTTCAGGGGCGTGGGTGCTCTCTGAGAGGCCTCTGCCCTGGCCTGGACACTGGACCAGGGGTCAGGAAGGGAGCTGGCATGAGCTTTGGGCATGGCCCCCACACCAGGTGGCTAGACATTGGACAGTGCTACAGGGGGCAGAAGTGGCAAGTGCCTGTGGGAGGGCCACCAGCCCTGCCAGAAGCTGACCTCCAGGGATTAGCCCAGTGCCCACTGGGGAGACCACAGAAATGCCTCCTGGCACGGAAAAGAGCCCAAGTTGGCTGCCTTGTCTTCATCCTGGGACATGGGCCAGGAGCTAATAGGAAGAGCTTCAGAGTAGTACAGACCCTGTGACATGTCTTCCCTGCCCCAGTCAATGCCTGGGGCACGCATGTACAGCTCTTTGGTCTCGTTTATGTGCAGGTTCTTTGGGGCTGTACAAGCTGGATTGTCAGGGAGGGACTGGAGAAGACAGAGGAAGCTGATTGTGTGTGGAGCAGAGCCCTCCCTCATCCAGTGCCCAAAGCTCTGCAAACCCAACCCACTGTGGGCAGGCGGCGCCTGGGCAGGCCCGCCGAGCCTACCTTCACTATGTCCTCATTAATGTTCTTGGGGTCTCGGTTCACCAGGTCAATCTCCTTGCAGTGAATGTCCTTGACGATCTGGGCCTCCAGGTCTGTGTGCTCTTCAGGCATCATCATGGAGCTGGGGGACCCGCAGAATATGGGAGCCGTGTGGCTGGTCGGCTGGGAAAGACTTGGGGCAGGGACACCAGTTCAGTGTCCCCGGACTTGTGCCCCTGCTGGCTAAATAGGCCCCACCCAGCATGCCAGCTGACAGCTGTCCCACATAACTTCAGCCTGCCTCTCACTAAAGCCTTTGTGGCAGGGCTCCAAGCTAAAATTAAGACTGGAGCTCTGCTGGATGGCCCAGCAGCCTTAAAGGGGGCTGTTGTGGGCACTGAGCCTCACGCGAGGAGCGGAGGGCCTGGCATCCCTTGCTGCCACCAGGCAGCATAACTCGCCTGTTAATGTGAGGTCCTGGAATTTGTCCCGCTGCATCAGCATTTGAGCTCCTGGGGTTGGGGGTGAGGGTAGGGCCCAAGCTTTGCTGCTTTCTGACTGTCTGAGCTGGACACATCTCCCCTTTCCAAGCCACCATGTCCCCACATCTATAAAATGGGGCCCTAACAATAATAATTAGGGCTCTGCTTACCCTTGTGGAGAGGAGGAGACAAGCTCATGTGTGAGAAGGCACTTCACAAAGGGCCTGAAATGTCATCTGGGAGGGACTTGTGTTAGAGTAGTTTGTACCTGGCCCTGCTGTTTGGTAGCTTGGAGCAGGGTTGAGATTTTTCCACTTCTGGGGTTTTTCCCTGGACAGAGTTGATGGGCTGTGGCATGGGGTGGTGCTAAGGGTGAGACAGGGAAGTGGGTGGAAGACCACTGATGGGGTTGGCCCACTGTCTTCTGCCTTCTTCAGGCCACATGGAGAAGATGTGAAGCCCATGTTTACACTGCCCTTTGTCCTACCCCTAGTGATGGCTTCCAGGGTACTCCCGGACCATGGGCACTACTGGGGTGCGCCTCTCTTATGTGTCTGCTCAGTGTTTCTGTATCCTCTTCTGACTCAGCCATCACTTGGAGCCTCCACGGCATGAAGAGTAAAGACTCTGAGTCCCCAGTTGCCATCCACCCACCTACGCATTCATTCAGGATTTGCTAACAGCCGGGGTTAAGCAGACCCATCAAGCTCTGTCCCTGCCTTAAGGAACTCAGAGTCTGGCAGGGGTGTCCAACCTCCAGCCCATGGGCTGCATGCAGCCCAGGATGGCTGTGAATGTGACCCAACACAAAATCGTAAATTTACTTAAAACATTATGAGATTGGTTTTGTGATTATGTGTTGCAGTGTATTTAATGTGTGACCCAAGACAACTCTTCTTCTTCCGGCGTGGCCCAGAGATACCAAAAGGTTGGACAGCCCTGGTAGGCAGACAGACTGATCAAAAATAAGTAATTATAATACAGTGCAGTAAGTGCTACAGATAAGAGGTATTTTACAAAGAACTTGCCTGAGAAGTCCATAGAAGGCAATGGCTTACTCTGAAGTCATTAGGGAAGGAAGGCTTCCCGGAGGAGGTAACTTTAGAATGAGATGTGAAGAACAAGCAGGAGTTCAGCACATAGAACATTTCCGGTAGGAAGACTATAGATATCAGAGTGCTGGTGTGAACTAGCATGCTGATGAGTGTGTGGTGGCGGGAGCACGGGTTGTCCGGGGGCAGGGCCGGACCATGGCTCCGCTGGGCCCGGTGTGAAGGATCCTGAATGTCGTACTAAAGAGTATGGATTTGATCTGGAGGTGCTGGGAAGCCATTGAAGACTTCAGAGCAGCAGAGGGTCTTTATCAGATGTGTGTGTGAGGAACTGGTGATTGAAAGTGGGTGTTTTGAGACAGGAAGACTAATCACAATCTGGAGGCAATAAGTACTCTATCAGTAATTGTGCTTGGCTACTTACTAATAATAAAGATGTAAAATAATAGTGGCTTATACAAGGTACATTCTCTCTCTCTCTCTCTCTCTGTACAAAGAGGTAATTCAGAACTTTTATGGTGGCTCCACGATGTCATTAGGTACCCAGACCTCCACCTTTCTGTCATGCTATTCTCAAAGCCACCTTTCAGGCAGAGATAACTGCTGCTGTTCCAGCCATTGTATGTGAGTCTAGACAAGAATAAAGGAAAGGGCAGGGGAAGGAAAAGGAATCTGCCAGCTTAGCCAGCTCCATTAGAAACCTTTCCCAGGAGTCCCCTTGATAACTTCTGCTTATTTCTCACTGGTCCCCTGTCTTGGTAGAGGAAGTTAGAAATATAGATTTTTGACTAAGCACATTGTCAGTCCACACAGTGTCACTGGGGATAAATGATTGGCAAGTAGAGAACTCTGTCGCTAAATCTCTTAGGAATTGCCTGTTTGTTAGTTTGTTTGTTTTCCATCCCTCTGTCTGGGCCCTGTCCTAGAGCTGTGTACTTCCTCCTGCAAAGCAATGGGACAAAGAAAGTGCTGTTGCTCGTGTTCAGGAGGAACATGGCAGGGATCTGCCTGAGCTTGAGCTTTGTCCACTGCTGGACCAGACATGGGAAAATCCGGGGCAGCCAAATCTGGGGCTGCTGCTGGGCCAACGGTATTGTCACAAGGGTGGGGAGCTACCTAGAAGAGGCTCACCCTAAAGGGGAAGTGATGGCAAATGATAATAGTAATGATTACAGGAGATTGGATTTTTCAGAGATGGCTGCAATGGGACCGACACTCCTTCCACCAAGAGATGGGCCTGCATTCCTCCCCTTTAACCTGGACAGGGGTGCAGATTACTCTGGCTCCCAGAGTGCAGCAGAACCGACATGATGTGACTTTGGGCCAGGCCATAGAAAGATACAGCTTCCTGCTCTGTCCTCTCAGGAGTCTTGCCCTTGGAACTCAGCTGCCACGTTGTGAGGAAGCCCAAACTAGACCACGTGGAGAGGCCACAGCTGTCAGCCAGCATCAGCCTTCAAACATGTGAGTGAATGAGGCTTTGGAGGACTCCAGTACTGTGTTCAAGTCACCCCTAAACCTTCACATTTTCTAGCTGCAGCCCAGACATCATGGAACATAGACAAGCTGTTTTTTCCCCATGTGCTTTTTAAAAATATATAGACCACAGTGTCCATGAGCATTAGACTTTCTTTAAAACGTCATTAAATTTGGAGGTGGCTTGTTTCACAGTCATAATAGTGACAGGGACTATGAGTGACACTAGCAGTCACAGCTACTACTGTCTGATGAGGTTCCCGAGTGCTGGTGTCATGCTCAAACCCCATGATGTGTAGAAGTTGGTTCATTTGTCACGTGAAAGTGTTGCAGCTCTGAGCTGAGAATTGGTGATGAGGGCCACAGTTGTGGGGCAGCTCATACAGATTTTGAACTTCAGAGGAAGGAACTGCTGTGGCCTGAGGTGACCAGGGAATGCTTTCTGAAGGTGGCGGCACTTCAGCTGGACCAGAAGAATGACTGGAGTCAGAGAGGCAGAGTGTTCAGGGGAAGACACCACAGCAGAGCTGTCTCTCATTTCACTATGCCAGTCTAAAGATGATGTAGTGGAAAGCGCACTTAACCCAGAACTGCTAGTTCTGAGGTCTTTCCTTGGCCTCATCACTAACCAGCTTTGTGACCTTGGTCAGGTGTTTACCTTCTCAGTGCCTGTGTTCTCACCTGTCAGGTGTGGATGGTGAACCTGCCTCATTTCTCACACACAGGGAGCAAACCTAACAGGGCACAGACAGGACCATGTGCCCATGGACAAAATGATGTGAAGAACACACTGAAAGATGGAGCTCTCAAGTCCACCCTGGGGTGATGCTCCTTACATGAGAACATCGTAAAGTGTGGGGAGTAACTTTCCACAGCCCACTTTGTGCCTGCGGTTTTGTGGAGGACTCTGCTGCTTATTTTAAAGGCGTTTGTTGCTGTTGTTGTTTGGGGGAGAGAAAGAAATCTTTAAAAATAGGATATGCAAGAAGATGCAAATTTGTGGAGTGCGAGAAGAGGAAATGATAGGAAAGATGATACAGACCAAATCGTTGAGAAAGTTTTAGCCTTTTGATCTAAAGGCTCAATTAACTGTCAGATTTAGAGCGGCCATTAACCAGCAAGACATCACTTATGAAAAAATAAGGCTAGGGTGAGCAGTAGAAAAGGAAACTTTTCCCCTAGGAGTTTTAGATCTAGGCAGAAAGCTTCTATTTTCTCTTCATTATTTGGCTTTCAGAGCTTGCATTTAGAAGACAAGCCACAGCATTACAGAGCTGGAAGAGACACATTTTCTGCATATAGCAGATGACGAAACTGACTGTTAAAGAGTCTTGGTTGGTGGAGGCAGGAGCTGAGGATTTGGAGAGAGAACTGGGAGCAATTGGCCACATGCCAGGCAGCACGTCATTCTCCCCCAGGCTTTGCTTTACTCATCTATGTAATGAGGATAAGAAAATAATCTCTTCTTTTCAGATTTTTGTAACTGATTCCTACCAGATGTTTTGGAGATTTTTGGAATGCTTTCCAAAAGGACAGTGTGATGTCAGGATGAATTAAGAGAGATATATCACCTAGAATGAGGGAGGTGGCTGTTTTACTCAATTCTGCACTGGCCAGACTAGGCTCGGAGCCTTGTTTGAGCTCCATGGTTTAAGAGGAGCCTTGGGAAACTAGATCCTAATAGAAGAGGGAAAGATGGGGCAGGAGCTTGAAATATCTTAGGAGGAACAGAACAATTTTGGGTTGGAAAGAAAAGATTCAGGGAGGAGGGACAGAAGAACTTAACTCAAATCCCTGAAGGTTTAAGGCATGAGATATATTCTGCATAGTTCCAAGGACTAGTGATTAAATGGAAGTCTTTGGCTTCACTCACCTAATGTCTGGGTCATTGTAGGCCCTCTTGATAATGATAACTAGTGGGATTACTGTTTAGGGTACCAGAGAAACTGACTGTCAGTGTTCCAGAGGTGTAACAGGTTGCTTTAGAAAAGAGTGAGCTTCCTGGGGCCAGATTTATTAAGGCTGAGAGTGAAAGGCAGTCTAGGATTGGAAAAGTCAAGGGACAGGCAAACTTCGGTGTCAGATCTGCAGATCCGACTACATAATTTATAGGACCTGGTGAAAAATGAAAATGCAGGGCCCTGGTTAAAAATGATTAAGAATTTCAAGATGGCAGCAGCAGAGCATTAAACCAAGCTCGTGGGCATCTTCTAAGCTGGGGGGTGGCGGGGGGCCTGTGGATTGCATGCCCATGAGGTTGACCCAGGTTTTAGGTTCTGCAGGCCGTGCTGTCTCTGTCACAGTGATTCAGCTCTGCCATTGTAGCACACAAGCAGTCACAGACAGCATGGCAATCAAGGGGCATGGATTGGGGCCTGGGAGACCGACTGAGGGAGTGAAGGGGTTTCTGGTGGGGATTTGGGGGTGAGTGCCATCTGCTATGCAGTGTGACTCCTCCCTGTGACCGACCGACCCCTCATCCTCTTCATAAAGCTTCATATGTCCCAGCTTGCCTGTTGACATGGGGAAGAAGGGACCAAGATTAGTATTAAAAATGACAGGGGCTAAAACAGCTAGTGTGAGTAAGAAGAACAGCTGACTTCCTGAGAACAAAAAGGCCAATATTTTTGTGAAATTGCTTAGTTGTGGTTGTTCTTTCATGGGGAATGGAGCATCTTTTCAGAACTCAGATGAGAAGAGTTACACAATGCATATTTACAATGAGAAGGAGGCTTGACAGATTGGAAATTAGTGGGATGGCCTTCGGTAGTTACCGAGGCTGGTGTCAGGATGAGAAGTGCAGGGTTAGCTGCAGAGGGGCTGGAAGGAAATAAAATATCCCAACCATTACTAGTTTATATTTAACCCCAGCTCAAAGGAAATGAAGATAATAAGATGTGTAGGAAATCACTGTCCGGAGGTTAGTAGAGTGTTTTAGGAAACCATAGTCCTTTCTCTGCCAGGAGGAAATGTTTTGAGATACTCAATAGTATCATTAAACTGAGGCAGCAAAGGAGACTGATTCCTTAGGTGGCATTTATCTGAGAGACGTGGCACTTCTGCCCAATACATAAAAGCCATTCTTTTTGAAAGAGAATTTTTGTGGTTTTCAGTTGGTCATTATTTTGTTCAGATATATAGGAAGTGTTTGTTTTGCTCAGATATGTGAGGATATCATTGTAATATTTCATTTTAATATGTGGCAGAGATAACATTAAATTGTTTTGTTGCCAACATGCATGCAAACATCTGCTGTTTGTGCTTTCACATAGGAGGAATTATTTTATTAGGGGAAATAGGATACCCTTTGGACAGACCTTGATTTTATCCCCACTTGGTGGACCACACAAAGAGTGGTCCAGTTGGTTGATTCTCTGGAGTCAAGGAAGTTGAGAAAGAAAGATGTGTTAAGGATGTGGGAAAGGGGCAGTGTGATACTGTGATTTGTCACAATAAGTAATTTGGTCTTTGTCCCCTTTCCTGTCATAGTCCTACACCCCAACCTCCTGGACATTGAATTCTGTCGCCAGTAGCCAGTGATTTAACCAACCTGTTTATGTAATGAAGCCTCCATTAAAACCCCAAAGGACAAAGATCTGAGACCATCCTAGTTGGTTAAGATGTGGACATTAAAGGAGGGTGGTACTTAGAGAGGGCAAGGATGCTCCATTCCCTTCCTCCATACCCCACTCAGTGCATCTTTTCCATCTGACTATTCCTAAGTTATATACTTTTATAATAAACTGGTGATCTAGTATGTAAACTGCTTCTCTGAGTTCTGTGAGCTGCTCTGGCAAACTACTGGAACCTAATGAAGGGGTTGTGGGGACCTCCAGCCTCTAGTCAGTTGGTTAGAAGCCCAGGTGACAACCCAGATTTGTGATCAGCATCTGAAATGTATGTGGGGGGACAGTCTTGTGGGACTGAGCCCATAACCTGTGGGGTCTGAGGCTAACTCCAGGCAGGTAGTGTCAGAATTAAGTTGAATTGTAGGACACTCAGCTGGTGTCACAGAATTGTTTGGTGGTGTGGGGGAAAACACATTGGAGGCAGGGGGCAGGCACCTTGCCTGGCAGAGGTACGAAGGAGAAAGCAGCTTTGGAGTTGAGGCAAGGAGACCAAGGGAAGTGGGAGGAAGTCAGCCTGCAAACCGAGAAAGGAGGACAGAAGCATGAAAGGCAAGGACATGTGGAGGGGAAATTGGTGGTCCTGTGTGCTGCCACAGGGTGGGCTTGGTGGATGGGGGTGGACTTATCTGAAGGGATCTGAACAAGAGAGTCTTTCCTTTTGAATAAGTCTGGTTACCTGGGAGTTACTCAGCCTTTTAAGGTTTCTGACAGTATTTTCTGGGGAATTAACTGTACTGACCCTTTCAGAGACCAAGAGACTTTGGGAAGGAATTGATTCAAGGGAAAATGAATAAGAATTGGGAATAAGTTGTTCCTTTGAATTTAGCTTTTTGGAGACTAGTGTCTGGCACCCTTAGAGGTACTGTGGATATTTGTTGAGTGAATAAATTACCTTGCACAATGTGGAGGTAATGCCACATTGATTTGTATCTAGGAAGAAAATAAGAGTAGAAACACTCAGCCAGAAAATTCTGTGAGTGGGAATTTGGGGAGAAGATGGCAGAGGAGTGAATGGAGGTCATGCTAACCTCCTCCGAGGACCAATCTGGAATTACAACTAAACTGTGGAGAAATCACCTGGAACAAATGATTAAATGATAGTGAGAGAGAAGCCTTATAACCTCAGACAGACAGAATAATGAGCTTTGGCACAACCTGACTGGCAGGGAGTGTGGTGGAGATGTGAGAGGGCTGGCTGCGTGCCCATAGGCAGCTGTGCTGGTGGGATGATTAAGCAACTGGTTGCATCCCACTGAGAAGTGAGGGATATAAGCCCTAAGCTGGGGTGCCCAGCCCAGAGCACCAGAGCCCAAAAAGTACGTAGATAATATCCAGTGACAAAAAGCAGCAGGGTTGCTCTCTGCCAGAGCTGGAGAGCTGGAGATGCAAAGAGTAATTTAAAGGGCCAACACACAAATTTTCATTTGTAGCCACTTCTCTGGGGCTCAGGCACAACCAGGGGCAGAGTGGGCTAGAGATGCCTGAGGAGAGACTGCAGATGGAGGCTTTGGGGAGAGAGCTGAGAGAGCAGACTCAGGGATCCTGGTAGGGAGTCAATCCCCATATGTCAGCAGCCATTGTGCTCAGGCAGACCACACCCCTTTGGTTGGCAGCAGCCTTAGGGGAAACAATAGCCCCAACCCCAGGAGGGACTCTGCCCTGCCCGATGGTACTCATGTCTGACTGCTGAGTGCAGAGTGACTAGATTAACAACTGAAGGAGAAGCCTTCCCTGGAAGTCTTGAACAGGCTGCCTAAGGTCAGATGGGGTCAACATCTGACATCACCAGAGGTGGATCCAGAGAGAAAGACAGTGGTAAACACTAAATGCTACCAAGACGAAATCCACTGTGGTCTTCTCCATTATTTGCTGTTCTTTATTTGCTGTATAGCTTTTTAACATTCATTTCTTGTCCATCAAGTATGTACATATTAAGCCACTAGATTTTATACTATAGTTTATTTCAATTAACATATTTTCCCCTCCCTTCTCTTACCCCACTTTACCTTCTTTCTTCTCATTATTTTTGCTTTAAATTTTATTTTCTCTCTTGTTACAACTTGTTTCCATTTCACAGTCTTACTATTTTTCCTATCTAGCCTCTCAAAACCAATTTTCTTGTCAATGGTTATCTTACATCCTTCTTCCTGCTCTTAAAATACTCATGCTCTCTCTCTGCCTTTAGCAATCTTTGCTCATTGGTTGTGGAGAGGGTAGCTGTTGTTGCATTTTTTCAATTTTATCTCTAGATCTTCACTAATTTTATATTTCACACCTCAAATTTTATTGTTTCCCTCTCCTACTCTTTTTTCTCTCAAATTTTAATTTTATCCTGTCTTAGCCTGTTTTTCTTTCTTCTTTTTCTCTTTCATCATGCTTTTTGTTTTTTATCCTTTTACCCCTTTTTTCTTTTTCTTTTTATCTCAGATTTTAATTTTTCCCTGTCTTAGCATAGTTTATGTTCCTCAGTTAGTATTCTCTCTCCACCTATAATCTCAAAACTACTTCCCATTCCTCTAGACATCTCTTATGCTTTTCTTTCTTTCCTTTCCTTTCCTTTCCTTTCCTTTCTTCTCTTCTCTCCTGTCTCTCTTTCTCTCTCTCTCTCATCTTCTCATCCCTCTTATTCCCATCCCACCTGTATTACTTTTAGCTCATGTGTTGTTGATAGTGCTGTGGTGGACCTTTCTCTCCAATTTTGCTCCTATTTTTTAATTATTTATTTATCTTCTTTTTTATTTATTTTATTCTGTTTAAACCTACCATATGCTCCCCTTCCCTTACTCTATCCCGTCTTCTTCATTCCCTTTTTTATTTATGACATAAATTTTACTCTCTCTCTTTGCCTTGCTCCACTTCCCAACTCTTGTCAGTGCTCCTCCCTCTACTCTCTCAAAATCATTCTTCTTTCAGTAGGTCTTCTCATATTCACTCTTTTCTTATAATAGTCTTAATTTCTTTACACTGTTATTAATAATCGTTCATTTGCTGTTGATAGTGGAGTGGATAGTGGAGTGGATAGGGGAGGGGAGTTATTATTGTGGGTATGGGTTTGTTTCCTGGGCTTTGTGGTTTTGCTCTGGCAGCACATACACAACAGCATACAAGATGTGGTGGGCAGAGTGCCCTCAATCAACCAGCTGATGGGAAGGACCCACCTTGGGTCACCAAAGAATGACCCAATAACAATCAAAACCCAATTACATTCAGAGAGCCAACATAAATGGCATAAAGGGCATCCCAAGAGCATCAAGTTCAGAATATCAAGGAGACTGCACCACTGAATCTCACAGGCCTCCTACCATAGATGTTCACACCACAAAGACAGGGAGTCAAAATGGATCAATTGAAGTAGGAGAAGCAAACAAGAAGAGTCTCTCCAAAAGTGGGAAGACAAAGAAACAACCACCAACTGAAAGGAAAGGAGGAACGCCCAGAAAGAGAGCTAAATGAAATAAAGGAAAGTAAACTATCAGTTATTGAGTTCAAAACAATGGTTATAAGGCAGCTCAATGAGCTTAGTGGAAATTACCAAAAACTACAGGGAAGCTACAAGGACCTTACTACAAATTATGTCAGCATGAAAAAGGACATAGAAACTATCAACAAGAGCCAAGAGGAAATGAAAAATACAGTTTCCTAATTGAAGAAGATGGTAGAAGGAATCAAAAGCAGGCTCGATGAAGCAGAGGATTGAATCAGTGAACTGGAGGACAAGGTAGAAAAAAACTCCCAGAAAGAGCAAGAAAAGGAGAAGAGACTCAGGAAGAATGAAGAGGGGTTAAGGGAACTGCAGGACAACACGAAATGTAATAATATCTGTATAAAAGGGATAGCAGAAGAAGAAGAAGAATATCAAGGGATAGAAAACCTGTTTGAAAAAGTAATGATGGAAAACTTCCCTACTATGATGAGAGAAAAAGTCGCAAAAGTCCAGCAAGCACAGAGGGTCCCAATCAAGATAACCCAAAGAGGCCCACTCCAAGGCACATCATAATTAAAATGGCAAAATAAAAAGACAAAAAGAGAATCTTAAAGGCAGCAAGGGAGAAATAGGAAGTAACACATGAGGGGATTCTGACAAGGCTAGGAACTGATTTCTCAACAGAAACACTACAAGCCAGAAGGAAATGGCAATAAATATTCCAAGTAATGAAAAGCAAAGGCCTGTAACCAAGACTACTCTATTCAGCAAGGCTCTCAGTTAAAATGGAAGGGAAAATAAAGAGTTTTCCTGACAGAAGAAGGCTGGAAGAATACACTTCCACCAAACCAGCACTGCTAAAGGATTGCTTTAAGAAGATGAAGAAAAAGAGTGGGAGAGGAACACAGCTGCAAAGGGGAAAATGTCAATGAATAAATACCTACCAATAATAACCTTAAGTGTAAATGGATTAAGTGCTCCAATCAAAAGAGATAGGGTACTGAATGGATAAGAAAACACGAACTGCATATATGCTTCCTATAAGAGACCCACCTCGGGACAAAAGACCTATATAGACTGAAAGTGAAGGATTGAAAAAAAATATTCAAAGCAAATGGACAGGAAAAAAAAAAAAAAGCCAGGGTAGAAATACCCATATCAGACAAAATAGACTTCAAAAAAAAGGGCCAGAAAAAGAGACTCAGAAGATCACTTCATAATACTCAAGGGAAGAATTCATCAAAAACACATAAACATTATAAACATACATGCACCCAACATAGGAGCACCCAAATATATAGGAAAATCTTGGAGGACTTCAAGAAAGATATAGATAGCAGCACACTTAGAGTAGGGTACTTTAGTATCCCACTGTCAAAAATGGATAGACCTTCCAAACAAAATGTCAACAAGGATATTGATACATTAGAGTAAATGGACTTAACTGATACATATAGAACCTTTCATCCCAAAGAAGCAAAATACACATTCTTTTCAAATGCACATTGAACAATTTCAAAGATAGACCACATGATAGGGCACAAAGCAAGCCTCAACAGATTCAAGAAAATTGAAATCATATCTGATGCAGACTCCTGCCCACAGAGTCTGTGTGTTGTGGAAGCGGTGAACAAATTCACCCACTGCAGAAGTCCTGTGGAGAAAAAGGGACAGCACAGCCACTGTCTGAAAGAGAAAGTGCCTTGACCCTTGCCTGGACAAGCTTTTATTGCTTTCCATTTGCATTACATCAAAGAAGATTCTCATCATTATCCTTAAGTTTACTTTAAGTGATTATTTCTTATAGATAACAAAAAAAGGAAAAATATTGCAAATGCAAGGAAACGGTAAAAATGATTGATTTGGTTACATTTCATCCTTGGGATGGCTTAGCACAGACTTTAGGGAGTTGCTTCAGAGATGTACATTAAACATCTGCAGTTTTAACTCAGGGCGAGGGAATTTTAGCAAAAGCAAACCTTAAAGCAGCCTAGGTACAATGCCAGCCTGGTTCCCCGTGGGAATGCTGATCTGCATACCTGGGTCCTGGGTGCTGTCTCATATTCAATCATGTTTCTGGTTCAATGCTAGGTTACATTGCCCACTGCCATGCTGATCAGTTCCATATATATATGGAACTGATATATATATAACATTTTCTCAGACTATAAGGGCTTGAAACTAGAAACCAACCCCAAGGAAAAAAACACACACACAAAATATTCAATCTCATGGAGACTGAATGGCATGCTATTAAACAATGAATGGGTTAATAATGAGATCAAGGAGGAAACAAAAAGTTTCTGGAAACAAATGAAAATGAATACACAACAGTCTGAAATTGATGGGACACAGCAAAAGCGGTCCTGAGAGGGAAGTTCATAGGAATACAGGCCTATCTAAAAAAGATAGAAACATTTCAAATGAACAGCCTAACCCTACGTTTACAAGAACTGGAGGAACAGGGAGGGAGGGGTGGGTGGGCTGGATTGGGAATAAAGGGGAGAAAACTGTATTTGAACAATGATTAAAATAAAATAAAAAAAAAGAAAAAAGAACTGGAGGAACAACAGCAAACAAAGCCCAGATTGAGTAGAAGGAAGGAAATAATCAAGATCAGAGCAGAGTTAAATGACATGGAGACTAAAAGAACAATTCAAAGGATTAATAAATCCAGGAGCTGATTCTTTGAAAAGATAAACAAAATTGACAAGAATTTAACCAGACTTATCAAGAAAAAAAGGGAGAGGACTCAAATAAACAAAATCAGAAATGAGAGAGGAGATATTATAACTGATACCATGGAAATACAAAGGATTGTAAGAAATTGCTATGAACAACTATATGCCAAGAAATTTGAAAACCTAGGTAAATGGATACATTTCTAGAAAAATATAATCCCCAAAAACTGAATCAAGAAGCAGCAGAAAGCCTGAACAGACAGATAACAGCTGGTGAAATCAAAACAGTAATCAAAAAACTCCCAACACACAAAAACTCTGGACTGGATGGTTTCACAGGAGAATTTTACAAAACATTTAAGGAAGAGCTAACCCCTATCCTTCTCAGACTATTCCAGAAAATCCAAAAAGAGGGGACTTCCAAACTCCTTTTATGAGGCCAGCATCATCCTAATCCCCAAACCAGATAAAAACACAACAAAGAAAGAAAACTACAGGCTAATATTACTGATGAACATAGATGCTAAAATCCTCAACAAATTATTGGCAAACCACAGCCAACAACACATTAAAAAGATCATACACCATAATCCAGTGGGATTCATCCCAGGGATGCAAGGATGGTACAATATTTGCATATCAATAAACATAATACATTACATAAACAACAGGAAAGACAAAAATCACATGATCATATCAATAGATGTGGAAAAAGTATTTGATAAGGTACAGCACACATTTATGATAAAAACAGCAAAGTGGGAGTAGAGGGAGCATTCCTCAACATAATAAAGGCCATATACAAGAAACCTACAGCTAACATCGCACTCAACAGGCAAAAACTAAGATCAGGAACAAAAGAAGGATGTCTGCTTTCACCACTTCTATTTGACATAGTATAGGAAGTCCTAGCTACAACAATCAGACAAGAAAAGAAAAGGCATCCAAATTGGAAAGGAGGAAGTAAAACTGTCATTGTTTGCAGATGACATGATAGTGTACATAGAAAACCCTATAGACTCCACCAAAAAATTACTTGATCTAATAAGTGAATTTGTCAAGATATCAGGATACAAAGTCAATATTCAGAAATCAAAGGCATTTTTGTAGATGTACAACAAAATATGAAAAACAGAAATCAGGAAAAAAAATCCCATTTGATATAGCAACAAGAAAAATAGAGTACCTAGGAATAAACCTAACCAAGGAGGTAAAAGACCTATTCAGAAAATTACACAACACGGAAAAAAGAAATTAAGGAAGACACAAATAAATGGAAGCATATACCATGTTCTTAGATGGGAAGAATTAACATCATCAAAATGGCTGTAATATCCAAAGCAATTTACAGATTCAAAGCAATCCCTATTAAAATACCAATGACATATTTCACAGACATAGAACAGACATTTGAAAAATTTACATGGAACCATAAGTGACCCCAAATAGCCTCAGCAATTTTAGGAAAGAAGAACAAAGTAGGAGGGATCACAATACCTGATGTCAAACTATATTTCAAGGCCAATGTAATCAAAACAGTTTGGTACTGGCATAAGACCTGACACACAGATCAATGGAACAGAATAGAGAGCCCAGAGATAAACTCATATCTCTATGGTCAATTAATATTTGACAAAGCATAAAATGGAGTAAAAATAGCCTTTCTAACAAATGGTGTTGGGAGATCTGTACAGCTACATGCAAAAAAATGAAACTTGACCACCAACTTATACCATACACAAAAATAAACTCAAGATAGATGAATGACTTAAATATAAGTCAGGACACCATAAAAGTCCTAGAGTAGAACATAAGCAGGAAAATTTCAGATATCCCATGCAACAATATTTTCACTGATATGTCCCCTAGAGCAAGGGACAGAAAGGAAAGGATAAACAAATGGTACTTCATCAAATTAAAAATCTTCTGCAAGGCTAAAGGAAACATCAGCAAAAGGAAAAGGGAACCAACCATATGGGGAAATAAATTTTCCAATGACACCCCGGACAAGGGTTTGATCTCCAAATATATGAAGAACTCACATGACTCCACATCAAGAAGACAAGCAATCCAATTAAAAAATGGGAAAAGGACCTGAACAGATACTTCTCCAAGGAGGACATACAGAGGGCTTGGAGACATATGAAAAGATGCTCAGCATCACTAGCCATCAGAGAGATACAAATTAAAACCACAATGAGATACCACTTCACACTGGTCAGAATGGCCATCATAAACAAACCAACAAACAACAAGTGCTGGCGAGGACATGGAGAAAAGGGAACCCTAGTGCACTGCTGGTGGGAATGCAGACTGGTGTAGTCATTGTGGAAAACAGTATGGAATTTCCTGAAAAAACTAAAAAGGGAACTGCCTTTTGACCTGGAAATTCCACTGCTGGGATTATACCCTAAGAATCCTGGAACACCAATTCAAAAGTACCTATGCACCTCAATGTTCATAGGGGTGCAATTTACAATAGTCAAGTGCTAGAAACAGCCTAAATACCCATCAGTAAATGAGTGCATCAAAAAACTGTGGTCTATTTACACAGTGGAATGCTATACAGCAGAAAGAAAGAAGAACTCCAACCTTTCGCATCAGCATGGATGGAACTGGAGAGCATTATTCTATGTGAAATAAACCAGGCAGTGAAAGACAAATACCATACGATCTCACCTATAAGTGGAACTTAATCAACAAAACAAACAAGTGAACAAAATGGAACCACAGACATAGAAATATAGAACAAACTGACTGTAGCCAGAAGGCAGCGTGGAGGGAATAACAGGGGAAAGCAGGGGAAAGTAGTCAAGGAACATGTATAAAGGACACATGGACAAAGCCAAAGGGGGGTAGGATTGAGGGTCAAAGGTGGGGATGGGTGGGGCTGGGGAGAGTAGTGGGGGTAAATGTAGAAACTGTAATTGAACAACAATAAAAATAATTTCTAATAAATTATTGTTAATTGAATAAATAAATAAAAATAAATTCTGTGAATGAAGAATGAGAGAAAAAAGTTGTGCTTTATTATACAGCATCCAGCACAAATAACGCCTCCCTTTTTTATTATAAAATAATAAGTACATAATTCTGTAACATAATAATATCACACTCAAACACACCATATGATATTTTAGGTGAAATATTAAATTAAAACTATAAATTATTACACCCATATTATTACCCTACTAACCACCCTCAAGCAGGTGTGACTTCTGCAGGATGCTGTATAAGGTCCCCATGAGCTATATAGGCCTGGGCCGCTGGCATCTCTGGGCTTGCTTCCCATAGGGACAAGGCAAGCATTGTGAACGTAGGTCCAGCTCCGGTCAGGTTGAATGTCTGCTTCACCAGGAGGGTGAAGTAGCCTGCTCTTGGCTTCTGGACATGATTATGAGTGGCTGTTGCAGTGCATAAGAAAGACTCATGTCAGAGATGGGTCAAGAAACCGGGCAGATTTCAGCTGGAGTTCAAGTGCTTTTGAATTGACATTGAAGGCTCATATATTTCTATTGAACACAAGAAACCTTGATATGTGTGTTTCTGAGACAATGAGATATAATTTGGGCTGTATAAATTCAGATTCATCCTGGCTCTGCCACATACCCACCCAGTGTGACTTCAGGCAAGTGACTTAATCTTGCCATATCTCAGTTTTCTCCTCTATTAAGTGGATGATGACATTTCCTCACACCTAGGACAAGTGAGTGAACATATGAATTAATGCAGAGAAAGCACAACAGTGCCCCACACATGGTGAGAGCTCGATGCATTAGTTATTGTTGTTAATCAAAGATAGTAATGTTTTTCCAAATGGAGGGAGGGTGACATTTGTTAGTTGTATATTGAGTGAGTGGGCCATGAGGATTTGATACTAGACACTGTGATAGGCACACTGCATCCACTCTCACTGGATCTCCATTACAACTCTCAGAAGAAGGCAGGAGCTACTTGAGGTACAAGAGGTGCACTGAGTGCTAGAGGTCACACAGCTGCTGGTGGTGGTTCTTTGAAATCAGTGATGCCATAGCTTCCCCTCCAGCCACAGGGTAGTTCTGAAAGAGAGCAGGATGACCTATGGCCTGCAGATGAAGATGATCTTTTTAAAAATGTATTTATTTATGTTGCCCTGGCTGGTGTAGCTCAGTGGATTGAGCGCGGGCTGCGAACCAGGCACCGCAGGTTCGATTCCCAATCAGGGCACATGCCTAGGTTGCAGGTTATGTCCCCCAGCAACCGCACACTGATGTTTCTCTCTCTCTTTCTCTCTCCCTCCCTTCCCTCTCTAAAAATAAATAAATAAAATCTTTTAAAAAAATGTATTTATTTATGTTTAGATAGGGGAAGAGGAGAGAGGGAAACATCAGTGTGTGGTTGCCTCTTGAGCACCCTCTACTGGTTACCTGGCCAGCACCTCAGGCCTGTGCTCTGCCTGGGAATGGGGCCAGTGACCATTTGGTTTGCAGGCGGGCATTCAATCCACTTAGCCACACCAGCCAGGGCTGAAGATGGTCTTTTGATGAAGAGGGCAGAGATGCTACACAGGGACTGTGGGGCTATTTTTGCAACAGGGATTGGAGGTCCTTGCATGGAGTGTGAGATAGGAGATCCTGGGTCTTGATCATGTGAGCAGTCTCTAGCCCAGGGGTGTCAAACTCATTTTCACCAGGGTCCACATCAGCCCCACAGTTGCCTTCAAAGGGTCAAATGTAATTTCAACTCCTTAACAGTTAAGGAGTAGTAACATTTATACAATCCTAAAATTATTTCTGCACTTTGAAGGCAACCATCAGGCTGATGTGGCTCCTGGTGAAAATGAATTTGACACCCCTGCTCTAGACTTTCACATTATAAAAGTGGCATATTAGGGTATACTTTGGGGTACGGCTGGGGGAGAAGGTACTGGAGACATTACTATCTTTGATTAACAACAATAACTAATGCATCGAGCTCTCACCATGTGTGGGGCACTGTTGTGCTTTCTCTGCATTAATTCATATGTTCACTCACTTGTCCTGGTGAGTGAGAGCAGCCAGCAAGTGCTGATTAACAGGAAGTGGTGCCCCAGCTTCCTCACCCTGTGGAGAAGGGGGAAGAGAGGACTGGGAGGAGTGTGTCAACACTGCCTCCTAGAGGTCCCCAGCAGAATTAGACTCCAGTCACCTACTGTGTTGCCAAGCAGATAGCTTGACAACACACCCTCTACTGGCGTCTGTTTTTTGTTATATAACTTCTCCACTCCCCTCTTGTCTTTTTTTGCATATCCCACATAGAGTCCTTGTGCTGGAACCCTTGTCTCTGGGTTTTCTTCTGGGGCACTCAAACTGAACAAAACTACTTGGCATCTGGTAGACAGAGGCAGGGATGCTGCTGAATATCCTACAATGCACAAGGAAGTCCCCCAACAACAGACTATATGGTCTGAAAGTCAGTAGTGCAAAGGTCGACAAACCCTGTTTCAGATTATGGCAGTTGGTCACCCTGACATGATTATTTGTCAGGAGGGAGTCCCATCCCCTAGGACAAACCCTCCAGAGCAAATGCAGGCTTGGAGACTCACCTGATGGCACACAGCAAGGCCACTGGGTACAGAGGAGATTGGTGGTTTTTGAGGATGTGCCAGCATTTCAAGGTGTTAATGAATCAGCTGGAAGAGAAGTAGCATCCAATGGCTAAGTCCTGGCTGCCTGATTATACAGGTGAGGGTGGCAAACTCAAGAAGATTGCAAGGTGTGGAAAGAAAACAGCATGTTCTTGTCTGGAATGGAGAGAGAAACACGGTTATTAGAAACTCCACAGCCATAACGCCCCACCATTCAGATGCTCCCACCCCAAGAGCTCCACCCTGTGCATTTTCATGGATCTGGAGTCCAGGTAAACCAGAACACCAAGTTAGGTGTGCAGGATGCAAGTGGAGCTGGGGGCAGGGGGAGGTGGCCCAAGGGTGCTGGCTTTTGCAGGAGCTAGATGGGCCGGGTGCATTCTGGAGCTGGTCCCTTGGGAAGGCTCTGCCAAGCTGCCCCTCCTCTCCCACTGCCATCCTGGGCAGACCTCCAGGCTTCAGTTTTCTTTGGGGAACTAGCCCACTGGGATGCTGAAGAGATGATACATATCTGGGTGAGTGTGCCCATATGTAAACATTTCCTGAGCTGGGTCCTTATTAACCAGAGCTTCTTAAACTTCTACAGGTAGATAGTCTAATAGATTCCTATTAGATCAGGGCCCCAGCCCTATGACCTCATTTAACCTTTATTACTTCCTTACTCCAGATAGCCCCACAGTGGGCTAGGGCTTCCACCTGTGAATTTGGGGAGGCCATGATTCAGCTGGAGCACAGGAACCACCGTATGTGCAGGCTGCTCTCCCTACTCTGGCATTGTAGGCTGCTCCCGCCAGCTGCTTCCTCGGGCTTCTTGGAAGGGCCGGGCCCCAGGCCTATCCTTGCATATCCCTGAACTCCTGGGACCTCCTTTAGATGCTATCAAAACTCCATGAACTACAGCTCAGCAGAGATCCAGCCTGGGACAATTCACCCATGTCATCTTACAGCCCTCCCCAGCCTACCCAGTGCCTCTCCTGAGCTCCCCCACCCCCCCACCATTGGTTTGGGAGGTACAGGAAGGACCCATCTTCCCTCACCCCCGGGGAAATGCCATGGTACTGGCACCTGCAGTAAATTCCCTCTAAAAACCACCACCCTTCTCTTATATAAGCAGTGGCAGATGATTGGTTTGACAATTAAATATCCTACTTGGTCACCTTTTAAATAAATAAACACTTATGTAGCACTTGCTAAATGCCAGAAGTGGTTCTAGGTGCTTCACACGTAGTATCCTATTCAATTCTTATAAGGAATCCTGTCAGATAGAAATGAATATTAGCCTCATTTTACAGATGAAGAAATTGAGGCACAGAGAGGTTAGTTAACATGCCAAAAGTCACACAGCTTATATGTGGCAGAGGCAGAATTTAGTTCCCAGCAGTCAGACTTCAGAGTCATGGCCTCTAACCACTTCTCTCTACAGCCTCTCAGAGGAGAGGATTTTGGTGTTAGTGCTTCTCTCACAAGTAAGGAAATGACTTTGTTGAGTTTGCACAGCCATTAGGCAGCAGAGCCCAGATTCTAACTTAGGGCTTGTGGCTCCAAGTCTAGTCCTCTTTCTGCAGGATAATAGCTTGGAACAAATAGCTTGGGCTATTTATTAAAGAGCTTTCTTCTCCCCTCTCTGTTGCCATTTGGGCTTCTGAGAACTTTCTAGCACAATGAGACATCCAGAACCACTCTCAAACTGACTGCAAACATGCTTTCCTTAACAATGGAGACCTCTGGCACGTCTGGGGTGGGATTCCAGAAGCACCGGCCCTAACTCCTCACTCTCCCCTGGAGTCCTTGGGCAGGACCACCAGGGGTTTGTCCTTCTCTGCAGCATCTGTCAGAGTGAGCATTTTCAGAACACCCAGGCCACCCAGGTCTCCATCTTTCCTGTGTCCCCTGCTGCCTCTCCCCTCCCCCCAAGTTCACACCACTAATACACTCCTTTGACACTTGGCATGAGGGCTCTGGCTCTCAAGAGTCATATCGCCCATGGACAGCTCTGGGCCACTCTGGCCTCTCTGACAAGTACGCCCACCCATCATAATAGCTCTAGCCTGCCAACAACTAGAATGAAATCCCCAGTTCATCAAGTTATCAATTCAGCTCCCTGCTCCTTCACTCTGTTGGCCATTTTAAATTAAAACGAGACAGGCTGTCTGCCAGTTAAAACCCACTAAAGCATTAGCTCATGACTGGCAAAGGTTTTATGTTACTTGGTTGATGCTTTGTGAATATTTGTTGAGCTCGTGGGTAAATCAACTTTCTGAGGACATTTTAACAGAGGGTTCTGGAAGATGCTAAAGCCCTCCCTGAAGGAATCTGTCTCCTGTGGTGGGACCTCAGGCATCTTCACACCAGCCACTGCAGCTCAGGGTGCTGGCCCAGGTCTGCACCTCCCCTCCCTGTGCCCAGAGGGCAGTGATGTTCTCAAATGAGACCAGTTCCTTTACGCCACGTTCACAAATGCATGACGATGAAATTGTGCCAGTGCTTGATAGATGCCACAAAAGACTGCCCTCTCCATCCATCCACCCGATTTGTGTGTCAGCTGGCTCTGCCCACAGGAGCTTTGTGACATATCCTCAGTCCCCTGAAACCATAGCCTTGGATGTCCAAAGCCTGTCTCACTAATTTCCAGGTGGCTGGAATCCAGATTGCCAGCCTGCCCATCTGACCACGGTTGGCCGTGTGTACCACCTCTATTCCCATGTGGCACTCAATCTCTCACCCCCTCAATATCCACACTCCCCAAACTACTCACACTGAGCGCTCACAATTCTAATGGCTTTAAGGTAAGCTGCTGCTTGAGTGCAGGAGAGGTTCCTTCTCACAGCCACGGCCTTCCTCCCTCTGCGCCATCTGCTGCTCTCATTGCATTCCCTACTGGGAGCAAAAGGATGCATTTTCCCCTTGGTGAAAGACCAAGGAAGACCATTCGTCCCTTCTGTCCCAAGTCCATCTTTAAGTTCAAACCTTATCAAGACTTCCAGACCAGTGGTTCTCAGAGTGTGGTCCTCAGAGCAGCAGTATGAATGACCCCTGGAAGCTTGTGAGATGTGCAAAGTCTTGGGCCCACCCTGGACCTACTGACATGGAAACTCAGGGATGGGCCCAGGGACCTCCAGGTGAGTTTGGAAAGCTCAGGTCTGGACAACTAATGTTCTTTCCCTTGGGAAATTTCTGGTGAATCCAGATGTCTGTTTGTTATGGAGGTTTCAAGGGAAATTGGGCTTTGGGGGAGGAGCTTGGTTTCTCCCAGTAACCTCCCTCTTTAGCAATAGAATGTGGGCTTGGGAGTCACCAGCCTGGCTTCTGCCATCATTGCTGCTTGCAGCCTTGTGCAGCCCTGGGGAGAGTGGTTCATTTCTGAGCCTTGGTTTCCTCCTGAGAGGATACACTCCACTCTACCTCCTTCCACAATTCTCGTGAGTCTCAGAGGAGACCAAAGACTCGGAAGTCCCTTACAGACTGAAAACCCAGGGGACTGTGGGGTTAGTTTATGACTCTCAGGCTTCCTCCCTGCTTGGGTCCCTGTGGTCTCTTTCCTCTGGAGAAATCTCTGGGTGCTGAAAGCCTGGGTCTCCTTCGGGGGAAAGATGCAAGGCCTGCTGATAAAGTGGGTGTGGGCAGAGCTGGCCAGAAGGCGCTCTCCATCTCTGACTTCCACCAAGGCATTTTCCTTTCACCTCAGGCTCCTGCCCCTGCAGGTCACACCCCCTGGAGCTGAAGGGAGAAGGGAAGAGGAATGTGGCCCGAGCCTGCCCTGTGCACTGTTCTTCTCATACAGAATCTCTTTCTACCCACCGACTGCAGAGAGAGAGAGAGGGGGAGACAGACAGACAGACAGACAGACAGACACTGACCCCAATTCCTTGATGAGAAGCTGAGAATCACCCATTCCCCACTACCTGACCAACTTACAGCATTTTTCATTATTCTGAGCTTTGTTTATTCTTGCACCCCTGAAAATAAAAACTTCCCGTAATTGTAACTCACCTCTACACATTTTTTCTTTTTGCTCCAGGCATATTAAAAATGTTGCCTAAGTTGTTACATAACCCTCACTACTGTCATTTTAAATGGCTCCAAAACATTCCATTTGGAGGGCATATTATCATTTGTTGAACTCTTTCCATATTGTAGATATTTAGATTGTTTTTTAAACTTTTCTTGGTGCACCATTAAATTATGCTGCAGTGCCAACATCTCTGGACACTGGGCTTTCAGATTCTTGTAGAAAAAATTCTGTGGAGTGTGATCATTGGGTCATAGGGTATCTATGATTTTATGGCTCAAGAAACACTTCCAAGTTACTTTCCAACATAGTCTGCCATTAGCAACATTTGAATTTACCAATTTTCCCACAACTTTGCCATCACTAGGCTTTATCATTATTTATTAATTTTGCTAATTTAATATGTATGTTGGCACATCATGGTTTCTACTTACATTTCTTTGGTAATTTGTGATGCCAAATATTTTAAAAAATGATTTATTTACTTATTTATCTTTTATTGAATCTATTAGGGCAACATTGGTAGTAAAACCATACAGTTTTCAAGGGTACACCTCAATAAAACATCACCTGCCTCCTGCATCTTGCACTCACCACACAAGTCAAGTCTCTTTGCTTTCCTGCTTGTCCCTCCTTTGCCCGCTTCCACCTCTCACAACCCCCTTTCTGCCTATCACCATACTGTTGTCCATGACGATGTGTCGTATTTATTTTTTGCTTAATCCCTTCACCTTTTTTCACCCAGCCCCTAATCCCCTCCCCTCTGACAGCTGTCAGTCTGTACTGTGTATCTATGCTTCTGTTTTTATTTTATTTGTTATTTTGTTGATTAGATTTCACACATAAGTGAGATCATATGTATTTGTCTTTGTCTGCCTCACTTACTTCACTGAGCATAATAATTTACATGTGAAACATTTTTTCTGTTAGTTGATGTTTATTTTCTCTCCTGGGGGAAATTTTCTTCTCTTTTTTCCCCCATTTTAATTATTTGTATCAACTATTTACATAGATACTAACTCTCTGATATATTTGTTTGCTTACATGTGGCTAATGTTTTTCTCCCCGATCAAGCTAGTTTAAACTGGGGGCTATAATGACATAACTATGTATACCTCTGACTTATGATGCCTGAAGAATTCATGGTGTTCCCAGAGGCTGAGCACTTAGAATATTGGAAGTTTAATTTGCAATGAAATAATTGGTTTTAGATTCTGTCTGAAGCCTAGGCAGGAACGGATTTCTGTGTGCCTGATGTCTCAAGTCTAGTGCCAACTGAGCAGTTGGCTTTCACCCTCCCTTGCCTTGTTTTCTTCCTTTCCTCTTGGTTCTTCCAACTCTTTAGCTAAAGAGGATCTGAGACCGTTCAGGTAGACTGTGAGCATTGCTGCTGCCATCAGTCACTGCAGAAGAAATGCCTCTGGTGGTCTGATTTCCTTCGAGACCTGTCTGGATGCTCCCACTACTTTCTAAGGAGCTTTTTCATTCCTTGGGCCCTGGGGAAGGCCAGCTCTGTCTGCCTGTCTGGCCAAGGAACCCACTGAGCCAGGCAAACAACCCTTAGTGGGGGCTTTCACAGCCATCACTCCCTCACCTGTGCCTCTCGTCTGTTCATCGATTTCTTTTTCTACCAGGACCAGATCACCTGGGCACCCCCTTCCTTCATGAGCTGGTGCCAGTGTAGAAGGGGCAGTGGATGTGGGATCTGTATCCTGGCAGAGACTCTGACCTGTCTTACCACCTGTAGAACCTGAGAGTGTCACAGCTGACTCCAATGGACCTCAGCCACCTCACATCAAGAGTTTGGATTATAACCCAAAGTTATCAAATCTTCAAGCTGGAAGGATTTTCCATGTGTTATCCCATCAAAGTTGCACAACAACCCTCTGAAGCTGGTTTTATTTATTAGCCTGTTTTTAGGGGAGGGGACTCAGTTTCAGAGAGATTAAGATGAGAGTGTTGCCTTGGCTGGGTTGCCCATCCCATAAACCAAAAGGTTGGGCAGTTCAGTTCCTGGTCAGGGCACATACCTGGGTTGTGAGTTCAGTCCCTAGTTGGGGAATGTATGGGAGGCAACCAACTGATGTTTCTTTCTCTCTCCCTTCCTTACTCTCTAAAATCAATAAACATATTTTTTAATAAAAGATGAGAGTGTTAGTGTAAACTGGCTGACCATTGGCCTCATCTTCCATTTAATGTACTCACATTATACCAACATGCCCAGAGCAATTTATAGAGCGTAACATTCCAGTCATTGACCCCCGATGACTTTATAGCTCCCATACCTTCAGCTTGTATGCTAGTCAAGGGCTTTATCAGTAGCAAGGAGACCTGGTGGGCTCACAGGCTAGAAAGGGATGGGGAGTACCTTGCAGGAACCAGGACCTCAGGGACCAGAGCAGGAGTTTGATGCCACTAGGATTTGCTCTGTCTCACTCCCCATCTTTCAGGTCTCTGCTAATCTCCCAAGGGCTCCATTTCTTGCTGCCAGCAGGATTTCTCCACAGAAAAGGAAAGATGGCTGCTTACATCTTAGCCTCAAGTTCTTCTGATGCTAAGAGCCCACAGCAGGGCTCCTCTGTCCTAGCTCAAAATGAGGAAACCCCAGGGGAGGGCCTGATTGGCCTGACTTGGGTCATGCTAGCTGGGTTTGAGCAATGGGGTTCTGTGATTGGCCAGATTGGGGTCACATGCTTATTCTTAGCCATGGGGCTCAGTGTGGGGTGGGACTCCCTAGCTCCCTCAGGAGAGGAGGAGGATTAGGAAAAGAATGCTTGCTGGGTAGAGGAGCAATCAGTATACCCACAACTCAGCCCCTGTACCTGTCCCATGTCCCCTGGGGGTTACAATGTAGATTCTAGGAAGACTTGCAGAGTGAGGCTTACTTTTGGGAAGTGATTTTTATTCTGAATCATCCCATTTAGCCCAGTGGAATGAAAAATAATGTTGCATTTCAAGTTACTAAATTCATTTTGGTTCTCCACTAGTAGC
Organism: Tonatia bakeri; assembly: GCA_004024845.1. Lineage (NCBI taxonomy): Eukaryota > Metazoa > Chordata > Mammalia > Chiroptera > Phyllostomidae > Tonatia > Tonatia bakeri. The sequence goes on along the minus strand of PVIA01007371.1, from coordinate 4,893 downwards.
AGTGGAGCTCTGTGTAATGGTTCTATGTAATACTTCGAGTGCCTGCAAAAGTCATCATTGGAAAGAGTCATCGCAGCATTACAAGTTCATGGTGCTCCAGAATTCTAGCATTCTATAGCGGAGAAAATGTGCAAGAGATCGCTCAGCCTACTTCCCTGCTTTCAGGCAGTTGTCACTTCTTCTCCAGTTCATCAGGACTGGAATCTTTGTGGCCTCTTTTGGAGAATGTGGTGGGTAAATCCCATTCTTTTTAGACACTCAGAATGTGAACTTCCTGCATTTTGGAGCATCACAACCTCCCTACCTCACCACCCAGAGCTCACCATCCCCATCAAAGGGTGATCAGTTGTCCCAACTGGGACTGAGGGAGTCCTAGGATATGGGACTGGCAGTTCAAAAATGAACTCTCCCAGGCAAATCAGGATGAGTTGGTTACCCTATGCTAAAAATGTCAGACACTCTCTTCCCAGTCTCCCTTGCAACTAAGGTGTGATTCATGACCCAGAATCCTCCAATCAGATGTAATGACACCTTTGATTAGGAGGCTGGTGATGGGAGAAGTGAGGCAGGCAGCAGTGGCCACATTCAGTTTCCAGTGGCACCAACTCTTGTGGCAATGCCCCATCCCATGTGGGAGATGTGGGGTATGGTAGGAGTGTCTGTGACCAGCGGCAGCTGCACCAGCACCTTCATCGACCCAGTTTGGTGACAGGATTTACCGTACTGATCCTGGCTGGGCAAACCTAGTTATGTGACGCTCCTGGATATTCTGTGAGCTACTGAATAACCTTTTCGTTGTTTTAATTTTCTGCTTAAATCTATTAGCTTCGTTGATTTCCTAGTGTTTTATCAGCTCACATGGGAGACATACTTTCTTTTTCCCCAGCTAAAATCTTTTCCATTCTTTTATCTTTCTGGGTACCTGGAGAAAACAGTTGCACAGCATCTTTTCTATTAAAAAAAATTGTGTTTCCAACTGAAGATATTCTTTATTCTTCCCTTTTCACCTTTCAAATTATATTAATTTTCCCTCATTGGACTGAAACCCTTTTTTTAGTATTTCATTTTTATTGTATTTTTTCCATTACCATTTATCCCCCCATATCTTTCTCCACATCTACCCATGCCCTCCTCCCCTGCAATCACCACACTGTTGTCTGTGTCCATGAGTCCTTTTTCTTTTTATGCTCGAGCCCTCTGCCCTCCCAATACACCCCCCCGTCCCCAGAGCTGTCAGTCTGCTCTCTCTCCATGAGCCTGTCTCTTTTTTGCTTGGTAGTTCAGTTTGTTCATTAGACTCTACATACAAGTGAAATCATATGGTATTTGTCTGTATTTGACTGGGCTTATTTCACTTAGCATAATGTTCTCCAGCTCTGTCCATGCTGTTGCAAGGGGCAAATTTTTCTTCTTCTTTTTATGGCTGAGTAGTATTCCATTGTATAATGCAAATTAAAACCACAATGAGTTATCACCTTACACCTGTCAGAATGACTATCATCAGTAAGTCAGCAAACAAGTACTAGCTCAGTACTTTCTCCTGGATGTGGAGAAAGGGAACCCTTTTGTACTGTGGGTCGGAATGCAGATTGGTTCAGCCACTGTGGAAAGCAGTATGGAATTACCTCAAAAAATTAAAAATGGAACTGCCTTATGACTCAGCTATTCCACTTCTGGGAATTTATCTGAAGAAAACTGAAACCTTCTTTTATTCTCACCACTGCCCTTTGTAAGTTTCACCTCCACCCTGCCACCTGCACCTGGATTCAGAGGTCAGAGGACCCTGCCTACGCTTCCTGCACCTGAGAAGTGGGCCATGAAGGCCGGGAGTAACCTGCCTTTCTACATTTGGACTTGAAGTCTGCAAGACATGTCCCAACTGAGGATCACCTAGAGCCAGGCGGTATCTCAAGGTGACAATTATTATTATTATTTCAAAATCTTCTGTGAGCTTGTGTCTCCTGGCCATACCTCTGGAAGTATGTGTGTTCAGGAGGTCACATTTTAGCTCTGACCCTTGGACTCTGAGTGGTTCCCTGAACCTCAGTTTCCCTATTGATAAAATGCCCTCCTCACTGATCTGTGGGGCAAAACTAATGCAGTGGGTAATAATAATTGCTATTACTATTTTATTATGAGGGTATAACTATTAATAACTGATATGACACTACCATTTATAATAATTATTTTTGTAGCGTAGTGGCTGAGAGCATGGGTTCTGGGGGCAGACTTCAAGGTTCAGATCATGGCTCTAACATCCACTAGCAGCATAACTTTGAGCAAGGTTCTTAGTTTCCTTCTCTGCAAAAATGGCCGTAATCACCACAGTACCAGCGTCTCAGGGTTACTGGGAGGCTCCAGTGAGGTAATACCTGCAACGAGCATTTTAACAGTGACTGGCTCACGTACACATTTGGTCGCTATTGCCACCATCATTCTTATTGTTTTAAAGGTCCCGCTCGGCCTGCAGCATGGTTGTTCCACATCATGCTTTATACCTGTCCTGGGCACGTGGTGGGGGTGTGTGGCCTTTAGAACAAAGGCCCAGGGCTTTCTCTGACTTTTCCACCATCATAGCTGCCATGAGGGAGACCAGCAGGGTGAGCACACTTTTCAAGCCTGCCTGCTTGTTACTTCAGAACGTGCTACCATTCTACACTGCACCTTCACTTTGAATTTGCTTCAACACCGGGAGAGCAGATGTCATTGCAGTTATTTTAGAGAATAAGAAACTGGCCCGAAGTGACTTTCCCAAGGCCACTCAGTAAAGGTGAGGAAGTGGTGGGGATGAGAGCGCAGGCTGCTGGTGCCCTGGCCCAGTGCTCTCCCAGGGCACCGGAACCGGAGATTCTGCTAAAGCACCGCCCTTGTGTTCCGAGGCCTCACCCTCATCTTACCTCCTTAAAGCGACCGTCCTATCACTTACCAATGGACCCAGCAGCTAGCACTCAATTTTCAGAGCTACCACTCTTCAAATTCCTGTTTCTCTTGCACATGGAACTCTTATGCGGAATTAGCTCTAAAATAGGTTCCTGAAGTAATACTCCCACCCAAGTGCTAGAATCAAGGGTGGGGAATCCTCTCCTGTACCAGGTGTGCAGAACTGAAGGGGAGTCACGTTGACTGGTGAGGCCGGTGTGGGTTAGGGATGCTTAGGGAGACTGTTGGACTTGGTGGTTTCTGTTTGCTTCCTCCACTGCATGTTGAAAAAGTCCAAGGAGTAGACAATCACAGTTTTTGTAGAATGCCTTGGAACCGGATGTCAGGTGAGGTCCCTTGTCCCTTGTCATAGAGGTGATATTAATGTGCAGCCCCATTTTGACCATTCTCCATGGAAGTCCAAACCCCTCCCCGAAGTCTCAGTGAGTTCCTGGGAGGAATTCCTTCTTAGGGTGATTTCTCTAACTTATTGGTTGGTGCAAACTCTGGCCCGCGGAGTCTGTGTGTTGTAGAAGCGGTGAACAAATTCACACAGACTGTAGAAGTCCTGTGGAGAAAAAGGGATGGCACGCCTACTCTCTGAGAGAGAGTGTGCCTTGAACCCTTGCCTGGACAAGCTTTTATTGCTTTCCAGTCCCATTATATTAAAGAAGATTCTTATTCATTATCCTTAGGTTTACTTTAAGTGATTACTTCTTATAGATAACAAAAAAAGAAAAAAATGTTGCAAGTGCAAGGGAATGATAAAAATGATTGATTTGGTTACATTTCATCCTTGGGACAGCTTAGCACAGACTTTTGGGAGTTGCTTCAGAGATATACATTAAACATGTGCAGTTTCAACTCAGGGTGAGGGAGTTTTAGCAAAAGCAAGCCTTAAAGCAGCCTGGGTACAATGCCAGCCTGGTTCCTGTGGGAATGCTGATCTGCACACCTGGGTCCTGGGTGCCACTTTGCATTCAGTCAGTTTTTGATTCAATGCTGGGCTACATTCCCCACTGCCATGCTGATCGGTTCCCTATAATTGATCACCTATTTTCTTTATTTTGCACTAAATGGGCCCAGACATGAAACTTGAATTTCTCTCCTGGCCAAAATCCCATGCACTCAGGGCAGTTTGCCAGTGTGTTAGGCTTTCCTTGGTGAGCATGTGCAAGGAGGGAGGGGAGGGGTTGGGTTGCTGCATCCTGACTCTGAATTGCAGGCCATCTCTGTGTGAGCCCCAGGGACGGCCCCCTGCAGGCATTTCACACAGTGTGCCCTGCATTTCTACAGCACACCTCTGGGCATCTCCTCTCCATTCCTCTTCCCTTCCTTCCTTGTCTGCACGTTCTTGGGAAATTCCAAGAAATAGCAATTTGCTTCTTCTGTCTACATGGCCTCAGTGATCCCTCTTCTCCCCAAATGTCTCATCAAGATATTTTCCCAGATAAACTCAGATGGTCATTAAGAGGATGACATTTTCCACCCCACTTTGATAGACAGCATCATTTAAAATGTCCAGGGCTTCAGGCCCCTGGCCTCCCTTCTCTGAGCCTCTGTCAGAGCCATTCTGCTGACAAAGTCTTGGAAGCAGAGAGAGAGTTTGGACCTGAATCTCATCTTTGCCACTCAGTTGCGCAGGGGGGCAAATCCCTTTGCCATTTTAGCCTCTGTTTTCTTACCCAGTCTCCAGTTGGCCTGTCTTAACAGCTGTGGGGAGTTGCTCATGGGCACCCTCATCAGGAGTAAAGCAAAAGTAACCACAACAGGCACATCGGGGTCACAACTCTCAGAAAAGATGCATTACGTGAAAAAATGATATATTTATCATAAATATTGCTTGGCTAAAAGGACAACTCCAGGCCTCCTATTTGGTAGAGTGACTGGCTCCTGTCTGTTTTATAATTTTCCCTTTGGGCAGTTTTAGAGCAAAGCCCCTCTAACACCCATTTGTCATGGAGCAAACGTTAC
>PVIA01007370.1:0-84185 GCA_004024845.1 Tonatia bakeri | reverse complement strand
TTTTTCCTTGATTTCTGCTTCTGCTGTTTCATTGGTGATGTACAGAAATGCCTTTGATTTCTGGATATTGACTTTGTATCCCGCTGTTTTGCCAAATTCGTTTATTAGGTCAAGCAGTTTTTTGGTAGAGTCTATAGGATTTTCTATGTACACTATCATGTCATCAGCAAACAATGACAATTTTGTTTCCTCCTTTCCGTTCATCTCCATTTTTACAGAAAAAAAAATAGAAGTTACAAGAAGTCCCTCATCTTCCTATGACCAAGCACACATGTATCCTTCTTTCTTCTCTGCTGTTGCAATAGAGGAATTATCACTTACACCCAAGGCTGATCTATCCACCTGTGCCTTGAACCCAGCATATCCCTCATTTCTAAAAACTTTGCATTATCTATCTCTCTCTCTCTTCTCCCTCTCCCTCTCTCTCTCTCTCTCACACACACACACACCCCTCCTTTTTCATGCAGCTAGTTTCTTCACACTGAATCTGAAGCATCCCCAGCCATCCATAGCCAAATACTTTGTATCTCTCCTCTACATTTTAGGCCCCCTGCAGTCCTCCATTCTCCTGGTCTTTAAATACCATGCCCTACAAAAAGGAGCCAGGGTTCATTGGATATGTGTATGGTGCCAGATCTGGAGAAGACAATATTCAAGATGAGCCTACAATAGCTGATTCAGAATGTGGTGGGCAGTGCTCAAAGTCTGTGAGGTCATGAAATGAGGACTGATGAGCTAACTTGCCCTGGCTCTCACACTGGCCAGAGATGAGACAATTTGAACATCAAAAAACATTGCAATAGACTGAAATACAAAAAAGATGTTAAAAGTCCATATGTACATAAGAGTAGCTAAAAATTTTATTGGTCAGTGTTGGGACTTCTAGGAACCAACTTATTCCAAGTTTTTTTTTTAAATAAAAGTAAATAACCATTTATCCTCCATTTCCTATATGAATTATTTCTCTGAATAACTATTTGATGAGGGAATATCACCACTTTGAACCCCTAATAATGGAGTAAGGGATGATCATCAGTGGTTGCCAAAATAATTAGTGAAGAGCCAATGGAGCATCTTATATAAACTACTGATCAGGCTAAGAACTCCTAAACCATTGGTAAACCTTAATTTCACAAAAAGGAAGTGACAAGACATTAGGTGTCTCCTAAATTGATACCATAGGAAGTACACAATGCCATCTCTGCAGTATCTTTGCCAAAATCTCTTGCCTGAATCTGATCAAGCCACTAATACCTATCTCAAGTCTGTAGGCCTTCAGGAGAACCGGGCTCACAGGAACATGTTAAATGACACTACAGGAATGCAATTAGAAAATATAAAATGGACAAAACAAACAAACAAGCAAAATATAACCAAAGACACTGAAATTGAGGACAGGCTGACGGTGACCAAAGGGGAGAAGGGAGGGAATTTCAGGAGAAAAGGGTGTACAGTTTGCAGGAACTAGTATAAAGGACACATGGACAATAACAAGAGGGGGTGGATATGGGAGGAAGGTGGGGAGGGCGGGAGGGCGGGCTGGGGTGAGGGTAAAAGGCAGAAAACGGTACTCAAACAACAGTTAAAATAAAAATAAATGAAATAAATAAATAAAATATAAAATGGAAAAAAATGCCAGTTTCCTCAGCAAATGAATTGGAAAAAAAATAAAGGGTTGGGGAATTTGTAAACGTAAGAGCTTAAAAAGACATTCAAATGATGTATAGGGCTTGCTTGAAAGCTGTTTTGAACAAATAAAAAATAATCAGGGAAATTTGAATAATGTGCAGATGTTTGATGGTGATAAGATTTATTGCTTTTTACATAGATAAAGGTATTGTGATTATGTTTTTAAATAATTTATTATATATTTATGAATGAAATATGATGTCAGGGGTTTGCTTCAAAACAGTCCAAGGTTGGGAGAGTGGAGGAGGATATAAATGAAATAAGATAGGTCGTATGCTGCTAATTGTTGAAGCTGCATGACAGGTGTAAGTAGGAGTAAGATATCACTCTCTTTGATTTTACAGATGTTTGACAAATTTCATAATAAACATTTTTTAAAAGAAGATAGTTCTGATTCTTTTCCTGTACTACAGCAACTAAGAAGGCAGTTGCTCCAGATGGTACCACTACAAACTGATGGTCCACTATTGGGCTCCAACCCTATGTGACTGTGTGGATCAGAGGCTTCCAGACCCCCATGGATAAGAATGAGGCATGTAGCACTTATTACATTAGTCCATGAAAATTTGGGATTTGTTACTTCAGCATAAATAAATGCATTCTGACTAGTACAACTGTTTGTTCTAGTCTAGCTACTCCCACACTTCTCTGCTCCCTCTCACAGCCAGCTAACTTGTGAGATATCAACTGATAGAGTGCTGTCTAAATCTGCATTCACTGTCCCATTCCTTTATTGCCCCCAGCCCCATCCCAGTCTGACTTCTCCATCCCCATAGTAGTTTTCAATAAGATCAACAATGTCTTCTGCATTGCCCAAGCCATTGAATATTCTCTAGACCTTATTCATCATTCTTGTGGTCAGCATGGTTACCTACTCCCTTTTTCTCCAAACACCTTCCTCTCCTGCTTCTTGTCTCTCTGAAGCTCCTGCTCTGTGTTCCTCTGAAGACTTAGTCTCCTGCGCCTGGCATTAAGGTTGGAGGCTCAGGCCCTGACATCTTCTCTCTCCCTCCTTTTATTTACTCCTTATCTGGAGATGATCTCAAAAGTGTATTCACCAATCTTAGTTCCCCTCTGAGTCCAGATCCATGGATTCAATTGCTCAACTGAAATGTCTCAGGGGTCTCAAAGGCATCTCATACCTATCAAGTCCAAATCCGAACTGGGGCTCTTCTCCATTTCAGTGAACAGCCTCACAATTCATTCTAATATCTTAGGCCAAAAGCCTGAGAATCTGCTCAACAGTCCCCTTTCCTTTAATCAGATATTTGGTCTACCATAAAGTCCTCTGGGATTTCACTTCCCAAACAGCAATTGAATCCATCTTCTCTCCATCTCCACCCCAACCTCCTACCTGGATGACTGCAATATCCTCCTGACTGGTCTCTTTGCTATTGTGTTGGCCCCTTGTTTTCCTCTTTCCGCACTATTGTTGGATGGTCTTTCCACAATACAAATCCAATGAGTCATCTTCTTGTTTCAAACCTTCCATGACTTCCCATTGCTCTTAAGATCAAGGTGACAACACTCCTGGCAGACACTGCACACTATCCTATTCCTGCCACCATGCTTTTTATTCTCTCCCTTCGGCCATGATGGCCTTCTCTCAGCCCCTTGTTTTCATACCTTCCTCTTGCCACAGAGATTTTTCACATGTAGGTCCCTCTGCCTGATGCAATTTTTCCTTCCCTAATGAGCTCACACTTGCCTTTCTGATTTCAGGGTGGCTTTCTCTCACCTTCCTATCTGGGTCAAGTCCCCCTGTAGACTCTTTCAGCATCTTATTTGTCTCCTGTGCCACCTCTTGGAGTTGTAGTCTTTCTTTTATGACTATTTGATATTACTTCTCCCTCGCCAGACTTAATCCACTTACAAGTGAGAATGATCATTCCTCATCATGGTATCAACAAAACCCAGCATTCTTCCTGTCATGTAGCAGACACACAAAGATTTCTTGAATAAGTAAATGAAGTATACTTCATTTACTGAATGGGGTGATGAGTGTCTGGTGATGGTGCTTAGGTGCTAGTGATGGCAATGGGGGCAGTCCATTGTTAGTGGTATAGTGATGGTAGTGGTAGTGACAATGACAGTACCCACCGTCCTCCACACATGCTTGGTCAATCGACACTGAGTGGACCCACACAATAATGGAACACTGTTGAAGCTGATCGGTTCCAATGGCAGCAATCCAAAGGGACCACTCTTTGATCCAGGAGTTGCCCAGCTTCCTAAACTTCCCACAAGTCTTGGGATTTCTTTTTTCTTTCACCTAGGCTGTACCCATTCAATTAGTGCTTCTCCCTCCTTTTAACTTACATTAACAAGGATTGATCTCTGTCCCTTGTAACCAGGTAATTCCTGCTAGAAAAGAAGGGTGAAAAAAAAACAAGGTGAACTAAGATGGAGACTGCTCCTGCTCTCTCTGGCTTCTTACTTTCCTTGGACCTCTCTCCATCTCTGCTTACTGTCTGGGTGACCTCATCCATTCTCAGGCCTTTAAAAATCATTGCATATACTTATAGAGCTCAATCTACCAACCTGGTCCTGACCTTCTCACTGATGCCTAGATCTTGGTGATTACTGGGCCTCTCTTACTTGGCTGTCTATTGTGCCTGTCAATCTCAACATACTTCAAACTGAACTCTTGATTTTCCTCTACAAATCTGCTCAGCCCTGTCCCTCAACCTTGCAGACTTTCCCTATTCAATGAATAGTAGCTCAATTTTATCATGCCAGAAAACATGGAGTCACCCTTGACTCATTTCTCTTACCCTATATCCAATCCATCAGCAGAGTTTTACAGTTTGATTTTCCAGGCATTCTACAAAATTGTACCACCTCCATTACTATTCCTCTGATCCAAGTCACCATACTCTTACCCAGGGAGCTGCCATGGCCTCCTCTCAGTCTCCTTGCCTCCACTTTTATGTCCCAACAGTCTCCTTCACAAAACAGCCAGAGCAATCCCTTCAATACATAAGTGAGCCCCTCCTCTTCTCTGAACATTCCAATAGCTTCCCATCTACCTAGCAAATAACACAGCCCTGAGAAAGACCTAAGATCCATTCCTCTCCTACATCTTCAACCACTCTTCAGTCCATTTAGTTCAGGGCCTTCTTTGCTTTTTAGAGAAGGCTAGTGACACTTGCTATGTTCCCTATGGAAATGCTCTCCCCAGACCTTCACTGGCCTTGCTTCCTTCAGGCTTAGACCAGAGTAGTGTAGCGGGCACAGAGAGGAAGACCCTCAAAATGATTCCCAGGTGCCTGGGTGAGCAATTGAATGGACCACCCCTGGGCAGGGGTGCAGGTTGGGGGCAAGGGTGCAGGTTGGAGGTCAGGTGTGGGGAGGAAGATGCCAAGTCCACTTTCGGCATGGAAAATGAATGGCACCTGTGGGCCATTCAAGGTGAGGCACCAGGATGTAGCCCAGCAGATTCATGATCTGGAGCCCAAGGTGGAAATAAGACTGAGGAGTCGTGCCTGGACCCCCATGGCTGCCACAGAAAGCACCAAAACCCACCAGCCCCGGCGGAGCTAACACTCCTGGGCATCAGGAGTGTTATCACCGATGGACATCAACAACACTCCTGAATCTCCTGTGGGGAGAAGAGCCAGATCATTGGCAGCTAAGTCGGCAACTGAACTAGCGTGAACAGAGATGGTGCTGTTGACCCACTTCTGTAAGAAGCACAGGTACTGTGGGTAGTTCTGCAAGCCAGTCTTTTTCAGCCAGCATCTGGCAGGCAATTAATAAGCTTAATTAATAATTAACTCTTTAACTAAATATCAATTTAAAACAAGTGTGGGAATCAGTCTTTTGTAATAAATGCCCTTGCTTTCCTTTCCAAAAGGCATTCTTTCAAAGGCCCAGATTTCAGGAGGGCCACATGGAGCGCAGCAGCAAGACCCAGCTCCATCCGCTGCATCTGGTACAACAGGGATCCTTGGGACACCTGTCCTGTCACTGTTAGCTGTGCAGGGAAACACTTTTTTTACTCAGTAGTTAGCACTGAGCCACTGCTGCTGGCTTCCTCTGGTCCTGAAAGTCAGAGCAGAGAATGTCCCTGCCTTCAAGGCACTGGATGCTAGCATGCCAGGTGGAAGATATTAAGATATATCAAATGGAGAGACTGATTTCTGTGGTTCAAAAAGAGGGAGAAATAAGATGGGCCAAAAGAAAGCCAAGTCTCCATTTGGCCTTGATGGAGAAGGGTTGGAAGGACACTGGGGATAGGAGCTGCATGGTATGGTGGCAGAGAGGCTATGTAGATATGGTGAAGACTCAAGGGGCGGAGAGCAGCTCAAGGATATGGAGAGAAGATAGCTTGTATGTACCCTTGCTGTCATCCAGAACTCCACGACCCCAGGGGTTTCCTGACTGGCTGCTCTGGTGACCGCAATAACCACGGCGCCTGAGGGCTCAAGTGGCTGGTGGTACCAGGTTCCTGCTTTGGGGGTGTGACAGCTCAGTGTGGTTGGCGGCCTTAGCCCAGCACTGCTTGGCTCCCATGCCTCCCAGGACCCACGGAGGGGAGGCCAGTTCTGGGGGCCAAACCCCACCAAATCAGGGAGTATCAGATGCAGGGAACATGGAGCCAGTTAGCCTTGGTTGGGAAAGAGGGAGTTGGGGGGCTCAGAGATGTCATCTGAGGTCATGCTTAACCTTGGGTGTACCCCAGACCCCTTCAAGATGCCATTGGAGGCTATAATGAAACTTTTTCTCCAAACAAATCTAAACTGCCCCTGTGGACATCCCACACTCAATTGGCATCCTAGGACAACCACCAAGGACAAGTTATGCATTGTGATCCATAGCTTTCCCAGGGACCTGTGCCCAGACCATTCATTGGGTTCAGTGGAGGGGGAGACTAATGCCTCCCAATGGACAAAATGTCAGGGGCTCTGGAGGAGACAACACAGCCTTGGGAAGATATGGCACCTTGGGAGGAAGATGCCAAGTCCACTTTCGGCATGGGAGAAATTTGACAGCTAGAGAAGCAATTCAAGACAGGAAGAGAGACAGGCCTAGGTTCTCCAGCAAGAGGGGCTGAACACATTTAGGACCCTGACAGCTGCCTCCCAGCCTTGCCACACATGTAGACACTGGTTTTAGCCTCACCTTGCAGGTCCTACTTCCTAGTCCTAGCTCCCACCCATGACCTCCTGATTTTTCTCCTTTGTTCTTATCTGAGGCACAGCCCACCCTCCTCCCACTGGGCTTCCCTTCAGGGGATCAGAGTTGAACCCAGGTCCTGCCCTAGGGATCAAAGTATTCAAGTCAGCCCACCACAAGGCTGTAGGTCATTTGCGAAGTAAGTGGCCATGAGCTATTATACCAGCCTCTCTGATCCCCATTCTCTCTAAAAACCGTATGATGGGCCCTGACTGGTGTGGCTCAGTGGGATGGGCATTGCACTGCAAATCAAAGGGTCACCAGTTCAATTCCCAGTCAGGGCATGTGCCTGGGTTGCATGTTGGGTCCCCAGTTGGGGATATTTGAGAGGCAGCCAATTGATGTTTATCTCACACATAGATATTTTCTTTCTCCCCCTCTTTCTCTCTCCTTTCCCCTCTCTGTAAAAATAAATAGCATCTTTAAAAAAAAAAAGCAATAAAGACCTTGTGGTGGGCTGAATAATGACCCCCAAAGACATCCACTTCCTAATCCCCAAAACAGAATGTTACCTTAGATGGCAAAAGGAACTCTGCAGATGTAATTATGGGTATGAGATGGAGAGATCACCCTGAATTATACAGGGAAGCCCAATATAATCACAAGGGTTTTTATAAGAGAAAAGCAGGAGGGTAAGAGTTAGAGACATTGGAGATATTACACTGCTGGCTCTGAAGATGTAGGATGGAGCCACTAGTGAAGGACTGCAGGAAGTCTCTAGGGCATAGAGACAGATTCTCCCCCAGAGTCTCCAGGAGGAACACAGCTCTGCCAACACCTTGATTCTAGCCCAGCAAGACCCATTGTGTAATTCTGGCTTCCAAGACTGTAAGAATAAATGTGTGTTGTTTTAAGCCACTAACTTTGTGGCAATTTGTTATAGCAGCAATAGGAAACAAATATAGTCTCCTTCACCCAGGAAATCCTAAAGAAAGTGAAGGCTCTGAATTGCAAAATAAAAGATGGTCTAAAAGTGAGGAGCAGTGTGAGCAAAGGCTGGAAGAGTCTGGGAAGGGTGGTCTGTGAAGTAACAGGGAGCAAGCCTGCTGCCCTCACCCTCATCCCAACCACTTGGACACTGATGGGAAAAAGGGGCAAATGAGCGCGGGAGACATTGCCTGCATGCCATTACTCATCACATTCTACCATCCCCAACACTGGTGTGAGGGGCAGAAACGTAGTAGATAGAAATGTGTTATTTGGCATAAAAGGAAACTAAAACTCAGAGGGGTGAGGTGACTTGCCCATTGACTAGACCCCCATCTGTCTGACTCTAAACCTCATCCCTCCTACCAGAACCTGGTATGTATCTCACCTGAAGCTTGAGATCTGTACACCTTGCCCCCCACAACCCTATAACAGGGAAGGGGGATTTCTACACTATCTACTTGAGTTCTCACAGGCTTGGTGACAAAAATAGCCCAACAGGAATGAAGCTGAGGCCTCAACTCCCATCAGACCCCCGAGACAGATGGAAATCTGTTTCTAGGAGAAAAGACCTGGTTGGAGGGAGCAGGAGGCTGGTTGTCCTGTGACCTGGGATTTGGCCCCAACCATCTACTTCCTGTCTGGTAAGCTTGAATAACTCTCCCCCCAAGAAGCATCATCTTCCCCTTCTATTTTGGTTGAAAAGAAAAAATATACACATGCACAGTAAAGTTTTCTAAAATGTTAGCTAGGATACTTTGCAAACCTCCGCCAGTGAAATATCTAGGGAGCCAAGAATTGGTTGTGTCTGTGAGGGTATTTTTATTTTATATTATTCTATACATTTTTAATTTGTTATAATAAGCACAAGCTGAAAAATAAATTTCAAATTCTCACAAACTTGTCAATATAGAATTGCCTTGTACATACAGGACACTAGAAGTCTTCAAGGCTGTTGCCAAATATTGCTTCTCACTCCCTTCCTCTTCTGGGTGGGGTCAACTTTGCTTGCAATCACCCACTATTGTGCTACCCACTGTGGGTGAAAATGCCTGCCCACTTACATCGAGAAAGAGCAGGCAAGTCCAAGCAATAAATAGAAACACTATATAATTCCACTTATATGAGGTCCCTAGAGGAGTCAAATTCATATAAGCAGAAATTGGAATGATATAGCTTAAGCAGACAGCTTTAGTTTTGTTATTTTTGCCTTCAGCAATGTTTCAAGTTTGATTTGCTCTAGGACCCATTTGTTCATCTTTCTGGAGGCCCAGGGTATTTGTAGAGCTCTCCTCCATATTTCAAATGAATCCACTTTTTCCCACCAGCCGTCTTCACTATCTAACTTTTGCATCCATACATAATAATTAGGAATACAAGAGCATGGATGATCTTAGCCTTGGTCTCTAATGACACATCTTTGCTCTTGGTGATCTTTCCTAATTCTTCCATTGCTGTCCTTTTATGTGTATTTTACATATGTGTTATTGTTATGTATATTTTACCACAATCAATGAATCACCCATTGCAAAATAAAAGAGGGAGGTGGGAGATAGTGAAGGATGAGGGTGGGAGCTTGGGGTCTTGGTGAATATTGGGACTTTGTCCTGGGTCTTTGAGAGTAGTTTGGGGGTTTTCACTCGAAGGCATAGTAGTACAATTTGTTTGAATTCAAAAGGGATTTTAATAGTATCCTGTGAGCTGATTTGGGAAGTTTGGACCTTGTACTACTAGTAATACAAATGTAGTAATGAATGACTGTAGAATGAATAACTCTAGAAGAAAAGTATCTCAGTTTTTTCTAAGGGTTGGAACTGGAGAGTCACAAAATCAGAGGAGCACTCGAGTTGTCAGTAGAGGGCCACTACAGGCAGCCTGGCTGGTAGCCTGAAGCTGGGGCAGAGACCCACAGTGGGAGCTCCCTGGGTCATTGTGAGATGTCTGAGGGAGGCCAAAGGCATCCAGCATACAGTGGGTGTCCAGATCTGAAGTCCGAGCCTGCTGCTGCTGAGGTAAAAGTGGACATGTCAACATTCCTAAGGCCCCAGTGTGTACCACCTTCTGAGCTGGGCGCTGGACAGCAGTGCCGGCACACACCACTGTTGGCCTGATGCAGAGGTAGGACCAGACAATGGCAGACGGCATAGGGAGGACAATTATGGGGTCCACCCTGGGAGTCAGGGGTTGTGGTGTGCCATCAGAAGCAGCTGTCTTAAAATTGCTGAATTGGTGCTCCCTTCCTCCATCTGGATGGGACAGGAGAGCATCTGCAAAGACTCACAGGCCAACTGTGGGGTGTGCTAGGGCTTCCTCTGTGAGAGCAGAACCAGGGCATCTTGAAGGTGAGCCAGGCCCTGAGCTCAGGGAAGGCGGGGCATGAGTGGTGGGGTTTGACAGAACAAAGCCGTTATATGCTGCCCCAGTACCTTTCAAGCCCTGGCACACAAGAGATGATGGATAAATATTAGTTACAGTAGGGTTTTTTTTTTCAAGTTCCTGTCCTATAAAATGGTGAGGGCTATCTGGAGGCATGGATGATGTCTGATAGACAAAACACAATGTAGGTGCTCAGCCCCTCCCCTCTCTCTGCAAGATGAGGCCATTGTTGTCTTGGCAAGTTTTGATGATGTGATTGTCCTAAAAGCCAGATCAAGGGTGCTGGCAGCTGTTTGGCAGAAACAGTTATTGTCCCAACTCTGAGCTGAACTTGGGACCCAGGGAGAAACACTAGGATTTGGGATCCTATTGTGGCAGAAGAGCCAGATGAGGTCTGAATGTTCCCCCAAGACCTGTCCCAGTAGGAGCACTGCTGTGAGAAGCCATGGCTTAGCATGGGGTCTGGAGTTAGTGTGGGGGTCTGTGGCAAAGAGAGCAGTGAGCAGGCAAGACATCCCTGTCACCCCTTGTTGCACCCACCGAATTTGCTCTGAGACTGTGATTGGCATCCATTCCATAGCTATGTCCAGATGTTTTTCTGTTTTTCCAAGTCTCTTCATTTGGGCACATTTACCCTGTCTCCCTGGACCCTCATCTCTGTGCCCTCGTGTCTCTGTGCCCTTACCTCTTTTTCTGAGTCTTTCTTTCCTTCCTTGACTTTCCCTGCTCCCCCACCATTCCACCCATCCCCACCCTGTTCTTGCAGTCCTCTCCAGCCCCCTCCATGCTCTTATCTGGATTCAGCCCCTGAACAATTGCTGGGAGCCCATCCCCATGACAACAGGGCAGATGGTTTCGAGTAACTGCTCCCCCACCCATCACAGCTCAATCCGTCTTTGAAATTAAATCAGCTGTGATAACATCATAACATTGACTGGCTAGAGGGAGGGAGGGCAGGCAGGAGGATGCCTGAGCCCCATCTATGCTGCCCCAGGCCTTGAAAGCAAGGAGAAAGGATGAGGAGGGCAGAACCAGCTTTCCCTGTGGCTGTAACCTTGACCAAGTCTCTAAATCTTGAACCCTCAGTTTCCCCATCTGTAAAATGGGGGCAAATAGCCATCCCTGTGTTTTGGGGCCAGTGCAAGTCTCTGGGATAATGTATAAACAAAGCACCTCATGTGTGCTCAGTAGAGCTGAGAACATTGCCACTGTATGCCCAGTCCACAAAGAAACCAAACCCTGGTGGAAAACCCCACAATGTGGGTAACACTGCCTGGCCAGGTCTCAGGTCGCTCATAGTAGAGAGGTGCATACCTAGCTCCCTACCTCTGTATGAACTGAGATGCACACCGCTCCCCACCCCCAAGGCTTTGGTGCCCTCACTTGTAAAATGCCCCAGTATCTTGAATTGTAGTGCCAGAAAAACACATTGGGATGCCATCTTGTCCACTCATCAATGGGCAGATTACTCCCTTCCCTAAGGTTTTGGTCCCTTTAGACACCCAGGGACCATGTCAGGGTGTGGGAATACAGGAGTGGTGGGTGGAGGAGGTCTGAGGCCTCCCTGGCAAAGGGGCATCTGAGGCAAGATGAGGTTGGTAGGAGTTAGTTGGCTAGACCTGACAGGGATAGGTGTTTCAGGCAGTGGGGTCAGTGTGTGCTAAAGTCCTGAAACAAGAAGGAGGTGGGGAGGGGGCTGAAGAACAGAAAGTGAGGAAGACAGCAGTAAGATGAACAAAGACCTGAAGGGAGACAGGGGAGGAAGGGGTATGTGAAGATCCTGGGAAGAAGCAGGATATGCCAGGTGTGTTTGCAGGACAGTGAAAAGGCTGCTCAGGCTGGAGCAGAGTGGACAATAGGGACACCGGGGAGGTCATGGGGGCCAGATGACACAGGGCCTTATGAGCCACTATGAAGACTTTGGCTTTTACTTTGAATGTCTTGCAAAACTCAAGTTTTTACAAGATCCTTCTGGCTGCTAGGATGAGAAAAGGTATAAGAGGGGAAAGGAACAGTCAGGGAGGCCAGCGATGAATCTGGTGAAATGACAAAGAGCCCACATATGGCAGGATCCATGCTGGGGCTAGGGCTGGGCCACTAGAGGGGCCACAACATAACCCCCATGCTCAGGGCCTTCCTTTGTGGGAAGCATGACTACACTGGACCTGATCAGCAGGTTCCAAGCCAGGGTGTGAGTGCTGGGTCGTGGAGACTCTATGGAGGGCCACCGGGACTCCTCAGTGCTGCAGTCCCAGCACCCTATACACAGTAAGGCCCATAAGGGGTTCCTGGTCAAATTACTGTGGCCAGAATGGCCTGCTCTGGTGCAGTTTGGTGGGGCTTTCCCACAGAGGTGATATGGAGTAGGCCCTCCAAAAATAAATTTAACAGACCAAAAGGAGATGAGAAGGGTGACTCAGATGAAGCGAACAGTATGCACAAGATGTTGTGGACACTGAAAGTTCCTGGAGCAGGCAGTGCCTGGAAAGGCAGTGAAGGCCTTGAATGCTAGATAGGGAATTGGACTTTTGGGTGTGCAGCTATAGTTGCTCCTCAGCCTGTCTAGGCTTCGGTTTCTCCATCTGTCAAATGGGCTAAGTGTTGAGACAAGGATTTAGCGAGGTAATTGAGGACATTTCAGATGCTTAGGCATCCAGGTACATCAGCTGCCATGTTCAGTAGTTGCAAAAGGAGTTGAAGCACGGAAATGCCCTGATGATCTGTGCTGGAGAGGGAAGATCCTAGCTTCAGGTATGACGCTTGGTGAAAGGAAGGCAGCACAATGAGCTCTGGCCCTGAAGACCTTAGTGTGGGTGTTCAAGAACACCAGTGCCTTATAAGCACCCAAATCTCTGTTGTACACTCAACCCCAGGAACATGCAACCACCTGGGCTGCTGAGCTGTAACTGGATTTTCCCAGCAGCTGTCAGAGCTAAGCAGACCCACTTGATAAAACCTCAGCTGGCCAGAGGTGAAATTAGCATGTCGACAGGGGCAAAGGTCAGGTGGTTAATGCTGTAGTGGGGGTTTTGATGAAGTTAGTCCCTGCAGGACTGGAAGGTGGGGTTCAGCTGTCTGTGCATCTTGGGGCTCTCCTGCCCCTTGGATAATGTGGTTAGGGAACCTCCAGCTGCCAGCCTATCCCAGGGGCTCCTGAAGGTGGGACCTAGCCAGAGCCTGAACTGAGGCTGGAAGTGTAGCTGAGCATCCAGGTTATCTACTATATCCTCCTGGATAGGGTATTTGCAGCACCCAAGGGTTTTTGCAACCCCAAAAGATTTTTGGGTGGTGCCCCTTGGCTTTCTAGAAAAAGCCTTTAACAAGCTTCTTTGGAAGAACTATCACTCAGGCATACCTCTGGGCTTTCAACCCTCCCACCATGGGTGTTTCTTATCCCAGCTCTACTAGAAATGGGGAAGAATTTATCCCCAGGTGTGTCTGTGCTCAGTCTCCACCCTTCCCTGTTTCAAGACCTCCTAGCATCTTCTCCCATAATGAACTTCAGAGGTTATCCTCTGAGCATACTTGCCATTCCCTGGAACAGTCTGTTCCTATCTTCTTTCACTTCACATTACTTATTGAATACCTAATACAGGTCAGGCACTAGACTAGGAGCTGAGATGCATGACTTAGCAAAATCTGATTAGGTCCCAGCCCAATGGCATTCCTAGCACCTTTTCTTGTCATGGCCACATGCCTCTCTTTCCAGCCTGGGAAACTAATTAGTGACATAGACACTGTCACTAATTAGCCTTAAACCCTGAAACCTGGAATCACCTTTTCTGACTCCAATCCCCAAGGAACTCCTCTCCAAGTCTCAGTTTCCTGTTGTGTAACATGGGTCAATGACCACAGTCTGGGAGAGTTGTGAACTTTAAATAAAACTGTATGTATTCACTTCACTGGCCTTTTTTCTTTTCCTCAAAACAAACAGGCTGTTCCTCCCTCAGGGTCTTTGCTCTTGCTGTTCCCTCTCCCCAAAATGTTTTTCCCCCAGATAGATGCATGGTCCATGGTATCACTTTCATTCCAGTTTCTGATAAATGTCACCTCCTCAGAGAGGCCTTTCAGGACCACCTGATTTAAAACTCCCCTGCCCATCATTTCACTCCATCCTTCTCCATTAGCTTACCTTTTTGTATTTCCTCTCTCACATTCATTACTACAGGGGACAGTAGTCTACACACCTGCTTGCTATCTTCTCCCCACAAAGAGAGTCAGCTCCTCAGGGTAAGAATCTAACAGCTTTGCCCATTGCTGTATCTCTAGGGCTTAATACATATTTCTTGAATTGCATTCAATTAAAAGTACCTGATGTATCTTTAAGTTTGAGATTGTTTCAACATAAAAATGTATTTAAAATATATATTTTTAAAAGACTGATATTCAGTAGGCCCACAGGTAATCAGAACACAGTTTCCCCTTCTTCAGCACCAGCGCCTCTCCCATAGTATTTCATTTCCCCTTAGGGAATCTGCCTTCCTCTGACCTGGAGAAAGCTCTGCTTCCATAGGGCCTACTCCTTCTGATATCTACTCCCTGTAGTGAGTTCTAGACCTGATCTCTGCGCCACAGACTCATCTGGTTTCCTGGTCTAAAATAGCCCTGCAGAGACGGGGACAGCAACTGGAGTCCACAAGGCTGCCTTTCTCCATGCTGAGTCTCCCCAACTCCTGAGAGGATGGAGTCTCTAACCTTTTCCCCACCTTAGCCACCACCTCTAGATCCACCCCATGTTGCCCCTACCCCTCTACCAGGGCAGTGCCTGAAGCTAGCACAAAGTGGGATCAGAAGTTCTAAAGAGCCCTCCCTTTCCTGAGGTCACATAAGACTTCCCAGGCACTTTTTTATTAACACCTTCTGATCACGCAAAGGTTGGGACCCACACACCGCTGATCCAGCCAGATCTTTTCAGCCTAACTTCCTTCTTCTCTTTAAAGCAGAATTATTTACTCCAGTTTTCAGGGTTGAGCATCTTCTAATTTCTAATTGGGCAACTACTCTCAGATCTGCTCCCTTCCAGCCGAGTATTATCTGAGAATGTGAGGCCTGTGCCTTTTGTAGCTCCTTCAAATCTTAGGCACCAATATTGAGACTACAGTGCTGAAGACAGAGCCCTGTGGGCCTGGTGTAGAGGTTTCACCCCAGCTCATAGAAAAATGTATACAAACATGTCCACACAACAGTTTCCTATAGCACCCTGAGCTAGATGCTAGGGAATAGCAATGAGTAAAATAGAGCTCTTGTTTTGAGAAGTTTATGGTTTCCTGGGGCTGCAGACTATAATCAAACTGTTTTCTACTTCTCCATGCAACAAATACACAGAAATGTATGCATAGTCCATGCATATGACACAGTACTGCCCACCCACATAGGGTCACTTGGGCATCCTTTGAGAAATCATACAATAAGGTCCCAGTCTTGAGAATACCAGCTAGTAATTCTCACATGTGTCCACCATCCTGTCTGCCCACAGTGGCCTGTGTACCAACAAATTTCCTCTTTCACTGCTCCCAGCCCACAGCCAACAAAACTGCTCAAAGGATGCCCACCACTGCCTCAGCTGACAGTGCCCACTGCTAGAGTGCCATGTCCAGAGCCTGCCCTAACTCTGAAGGCTGACCACCCTCAGGTCCAAGTCAGGAGCACCACAGAGGCAGGCAGGGGACTCCACCCCAACTGTCTCTGGAACTCACTGAGCAGGCCCACCTCCTGTCTCTCATCTCTTGCCCCACCACCCAATTCCTCCCTTTATTGGCCTGCCCAGAATCAACACACAACCCCTAAAGAGCCCTCCCTTTCCTGAGGTCACATAAGACTTCCCAGGCACCCAACCTCTGACACCCAATACTCACACATATATACCTACACACATCACATACACCACAGAACACACATGCCACAACCCCACACACATCATACCCCCTACACATACCACAACACACATATCACATAAACTTCATGACATACATACCACACCCTCCCACATACCACACTGACTCACATATCACATTTACACACACCACACATCCTCATGCCACACCACAAACACCACACATATCACAAATACCACCCCCACATACCACATCACACACAACATACACTTGTACATATCACACTCCATTCACACACATCACACATATATCGCACCACACATACCACATGCCCCTACACACCATACCCCCACCACCAACACCCAGAAACATTCATTCTTCTAACAAATATGGACTCTGCCCCCTTGTGCCAGGTATTGCTCTAAATTCTGGACAAGGCTGGTGCAGGCCTTGCCCCCTTGGACTTCAGAGTGTTGAGATGCACACATTTTCCAAATAGTCACATAGATGAAAACGTAAGGACCATGGAAAAACAGGTGAGGGGACTATAAGAAGGTAGAGCAGGCAGGTGGGGAGCTAATTCAGAATAGGGTGTCAAGGAAGAACTCCTTAAAGAAGTGATGTTTGAGCAAAGGCCTGAAGATGAGTGGACGTTCACTCAGGAGAGTAGCATGTGTGAAGGTCCCGAGACTCTCAGGCATTTGGTGCAATGAAGGAACAGAGGGAAGGACAGTAAGGGTGCAGCTCAGAGAGTAAGGGTTGGTGGGAGGTGAGACCAGGAATGTGGGCAAGGCCAGGTCACCAGGGCCTCATGATGAAGATGAGTCCTGAGGTCTTTTGCTTAGAGCAAAGAGTGCCAGTGAAGGTTTAAAGCAAGGTAGGTAACATGATGCATTGTGGGCTTTGGCACAATGACCACACAAGAAGAATCGTTGCAGGGATCAGGAGCTGGAAGTTGGACCCAAAGCCCTGTGAGGATAACAAGGCCACACTAGAGTTTATAGTGGGTATGGAGGCAGAGGGCTGGACAGAGATGTACTGATGGCCATGGCATTTACCAACCCAGACAATACAGATGAGATATCATAAATCACCTGTAGAAACACTCCTGCACCTTCCCCCAGCATACCAGATTTGGGAGGTGATACCCACAGGCCTAGAGGCACAGGCTCCTCTGCACATCCACTCGTGCCAGTGCCAGCACTGTGCTAGCACACTTAGGTGCCTTCTACCCCCGAAGCTTGGCTAGCTGTTTCCATGAACTCACTTGGCATGTTTATTAATCATAAGCCTGTGGTTGCAGCCAGGCGGCAGGTGCAGGGCCTGGGTGACCACAATTACTTGTTGTCCATCCGTTTGAGCTGCTCCTTGCCATTGATGGTCAATGACTTGAGCTGCCCGTCCTCCTCCACTTCCACACGCTCCTGCCCGTTTTCCATGATGCGCTTGGTGGTGATCTTGTGTCCATTAATCATCTCAGTGGATGACATCACTGATTTGAACCCCGAACTGCCAGAGCCAGAGCCCCCAAAGGAAGTGGATGAGAAGGTGGTGCGGCTAGCACTGCCACCCCAGCCCAGTGTGTCAAAAGCCGAGAAGGCCTCCATGAAAGCTGGGAACTCACCAAAACCAGCAGACAAGGCACCCCTCAGGCCATGGCCCTGACTAGCACGGTCACTGTTGAAGGGGGTAACCCAAAAGTCAAAGGAGAAGGGGTCCAGGCCACCAAAAAACTCGCGGAAGATGTCCTCAGGATTTCTAAAGGTATAGCCAGTGTCAAAGGGGCTGTTATAACGGGTACTGGCCCCGCCACCAGCGACCCAGCGGTCACAGCCTGCTCGGTCATAGACAGAGCGCTTCCGGGAGTCGGACAGGACCTCATAGGCCTCGGACACCTGCTTGAACTTCTTCTCAGCTTCTTCCTTGTTGTCAGGGTTCTTGTCAGGGTGCCAGCGCAAGGCCAGCTTGCGGTAGGCCTTCTTGATGTCCTCTGAGGAGGCGCTCGACTGTACCCCCAGCACTTCATAATAGTTAGCCATGCCCAGCAGGGAGTAGAGGCAGAGGTGGAGGAGAAGGTGAAGTGGGCACCAAGGACCAGATGACTGGGGCGGGTGTAGAGGAGGCAGTAGCTGGTGTGGGTCGCTGAGCAGGGATCTTGTTGGACTATGCTGTCTCTGGGCGTGGTTTTGCCCAGCGAGTTTACCTTTTCATAGTACCAGCTTTCAGGAACACCTCCACTGAAAGAGGTGGGGGGAGGGGAGAGATACTGATGCTGTGGGACCAGGCAGTGGCAGGTTCCCCTGCAGAGCTGAGGCCAGGCTCTTTATGACATCACCCCTGGGTGGGGCCACCCCCAGGTCTGGACTTGGCAACACCCCACAGGTCAGTCTGCCCCTGTGAGTAAGGCTGGCCACCATAGTGGACTGAGACTCAGAGCTGAGTAATGATGGAGCTATTGGCTGAGCCCTGGGGTCAGGTATAGGATCCAAGCCCATGTGAGCAATGAAGGTCAGTGATGGTGGCAGGGGAGTGAGGGCTTCCTGGGATATGTCCAATGGCTAGGTTGTTAGTATGGAGTAAGGGGGCCCTAGGTGGGGATTCAGGCAGGATGGGGACAAGAGTTCATTCTTCTTGTGCCCCATTACCTCATCAGATCCACAGAGGTAAACCCCACAAAGGTAGGGATGTTTGTCAGCATCTAGGACTGTGCCTAGCAATCAGTTCAACCTTGAAGTTCAAAGCTTGAATGAATGAAGCTCAGAGACATGTAGCAACGTACTCAAGGTTACACAAGTCAGTGAAGAGAGAGGGAAATACAAACCCAGGGTTGTCTGAGACTGTAGTGAACAGCAAATTTAAAGAAACTTTTTGCTCAATTCTGGAAAGAAAAATAGGGATTGAAAATATAGATTAGTGAGTATAGACTTTGAATAGTGGTCCCCTTCCAAAAAAGATATGCCCCTGTCATAATGGCCATAGTCTGAATGTGACCTTATTTGCAAAAGGATCTTTGCAGATGTAATTAAATTAAGGATCTCAAGATGTGTTGATTATCTGAGTTGGTTCTAAATTCAATGACAAGTACCCTTATAAGAGATACACAAAGAGACACACCGAGACAAGACAATGGTGATAGGGGCAGAAACTGGAGTGATGCAGTGCAAGAAAAGCCACAGTCACCAGAAGCTGGAAAGAGCAAGGAAGGCTCCTCCCTCAAAGACTCTGGAAGGACTGCAACACCGATGACCCCTTCATTTGGGAATTCTAACCTCCAAAACTGTGAGAGAACAAATTTTTGTTGTTTTAAGCCATCTAGTTTGTGATAATCTGTTATGGTAGCCCTAGGAAACTAATAAGATAAATAATGTAACCAATTGTGCCTATGCATTTATATTTTTTAAATTCTTGTTCTGATGTTGGAACATTTTTAGAAATAGTAATTAACACTACTGATTAGCATCTACTCCTACCTTCATCTCCAGTGAAGATGCTAAACTGCCAATCACTCCAGTAAGGAACTTAGCTGTTTGGATCACTGAATCTTAACTGAGACAGCATTTCTCTTCTTTGTCTCCCTTCCTTTGTACCTCCCTCCTGCCTTCCCTTCTTTCTCTTCTTTCTGTCTCTAGTTTAAGATTTTATTTATTTATTTTTAGAGAGAGGAGAAGGGAGGGATAAGGAGAGGGAGAGAAACATCAGTGTGAGAGAGAAATATTGATCAGTTGCTTCTCATATGCACCCTGACCAGGGACTGAACCTGCAACCCAGACATATGTCCAGACTGGGAATCAAACTGGTAACCGTTCACGTTGCCAGACAACACTCAACCAACTAAGCTACACTGGTCAGGGCTATTTCTGGTCTTCATCCCTCTTCACTACTCTCTGCATCATTCTCTTTTCCTTCAGTACTCATTGGTGCTAGGTTCCTGGCACCCATCAGGGGACAGCATGTACTCACCAATTTTAGCTGCCAGGAGGAATGAAAGCAGAATCTGGAAACACTTTACAAACCCAGTCTAGAGATAAATGCTGTCGCCCCTGCATACCTTACAAAAGCAGGACTTGCTCTCTGTGCCCCACATCTAACCACCCACACTGGCTAACACACACAACTCATGTCACTTGTTAGAGGAAATGAATGACAGAATAACTCCACTGGGTGTAACTACAGATGAAAATATTTCTGTAAACTATATTTCTGCCACTGTAGTTAGAACCTGTTCTTGGCGGGCCTGTTCACTAGAGCTGGGGAAAAATACCCACCCTACACAATTCTCTATGACAATAACATTGAGAGTGGTGCTGTTGTTTGCTATGGTGACTGGGGACAGTGACATAGTGGGGTATGCATGGTGACAGACAAAGTATCATTAAGATAGTAGAAGTATTTAAGGTAGCAGTATTGATGTGAATGTAATGGTGATGGCAGGACAGTAATTGTGGTAGTGATAATGGAGTTGATACTGGCAAAAATGGTGCTAGTGGAGGTGATGGCAACACTAGTGATCAAGGATGTTGATGGAGACAGTAACTTATGGTGACGGTGGTAGTGTTGGTTTATGGTAACAGTGGAAATGATGGTAATTGTGAAACCAGTGATGATAGAGGTTTTGTTGATAATGATGATGAAAATGTGATGGAAGTGGCTATTAGCAGAGCTGTTGGTGAGGTTGGTGGTGGTGATGGTGTCCTGAAATTGGTAAAGTAGATAATGTTGGTGATGAATGCCATGAGGTAGTAGAAATTGCATGTTATACAGCTTTGCTACAGTAACAACCTACACATTCAGTGCCTTATGAAAGACATTTAGTTCTTATCCACTTTACTTGTCAGCACCCATGAGTCAGCTGCTGGGGCTCCACTCACATGTCTTCTCATTCTGGATTCTGGGCTGAGGAAATGGCTATAATCTGAAACATACTATCCTCATGGCAGAGAGGCTACAAGTAAGAGCTGATAGAAACTTGGGATACCTCTTAAAACTTCTTTTGGGATGTGATGCATGACACTCTTGCTCATGACATGTGGTCAAAGCCACTGTCAAAGGAGTGGAGATTGGCACTCTTTTAGGAAGGTTCTGCATATCTCAAGCAACAGCTAGAGAGGCACAATACCCTTAGAGAGGAGAAGTCGTCAATATTGCAGTATGCTACAGGTTATAATGGAAGTGACATGAGCAATGGTAATGATGGCCCTGGTATAAATCATGGTGGTGCTGCTGGTTATGGAAGTGTAAGTGTGCTGATGTGTGGTAATGGTTAGGTGGCAGTAACTGTGATAGTAATGGAAAGTGGTGGGGTTGCTTAAAATGGTGGGAATGATATACTGCTGGGAATGACTGCTATAGCCATAGTGCTGATAGTGAAGGTAATGATATTGGATGTGTGCTGTTCTATATTTTCTGTTGCTAACTCTGCACTACCACCATCCTCTTCTATAATCTTCTCTGCATAGTAGAGAATTCTGAAAGATTTTCCAGAATCTCCTTACCATATTGTTTCAGGTTACAGTCAGCAAATTGATAAGATTTGGAAAGTGAAAGAGTAAAAGAAATTGCAGGCAGATGACAACCCAGAGTTTCATAGGAGCTCCTGGACAATGTGCTGAGAATCCTCTAGTTCAGAGCTGAGGTTCAAATGTTCATGGGTAACTTCCCAGGATATCATGAGATTTCTAGCTTCCTGGTAAGCTGTTGAGATCTACTCACCTTAGAGCTTCAGACTAAGATCATCAGCAATGATTTGCTTCCTTGATCTTTACTCTTCCAGGTTGTCCAATGGTTGTGGAAACTATTAAATATCTTCATACCTGTTACATAGTCATAATGGCGATAATGGCAATAATGCAGGTAGTGATAATGATGTGAAGTCAGAGGTGTGTTGGAGGTGGTGGAGGTGATGACAGTGGTCATGGTAGAGCTAAAGGTAATGGTAACTCTGGCAGAGGTAGATATAGTAATGGTGGTAGTGATAAGAGAGATGAAGATGGTAATGAGGAACGTGGTAGTAATAGTGATATTGGTTGAGGTAGAAATGGCAGTGATAATAATGTGTGGTCATAGTAATAGTAGTTACTAGTAATAGTAATTACTAGTAATAGTAATTGTGGTGGTAATGATGGTCATGTTAATGGTGATATTGGTTGATATGAAGAAGATGATGACAGTGAGGTGGTGATGCTGGTGGTAGTAGTGATGACAGCGATGGGTGAATTGGTGGTCAGTGGTAATGTGGATACTACTTGAGGTAGACATAGTAATGGTGGTGATAGTAGTGAAGCAGATAGTAGAAATGATGAAGATGATGGTAGAGATGGTGGTAATAATGGTGTTCTATCAGAGGTGGGATAGTTGTAGTAGTGATAGAAATGATAGTGATTATAATGATGGTGGTAATGCTAGTGCTAGTAATGGTAACGATGGTCATAATGATGGTCATAATAATGGTGACACTCGGTGAGGTAATGGAGGTGATGTCAGAGGCAAGATGGAAGGAGGCGATGGGAGTGATAATGTGATAATAGTAATATGAACGATGTGATGGTGATACCAATTGAGGTCATAGCAATAGTGATGGATATAGTGGTGGTGGTGGTAATGGTGGTAGGGATGATGGTGTGTTTATGGTGATGGTGATGGGTGATGTGATATTGGTAAGGGGGCTGATGACAACAGCATTGCTACAAGCGAAGCCTGAAGGTGCCATAACAGTATAATTGGGACAGTGTACATGGGGGTGGCTACAG
Organism: Tonatia bakeri; assembly: GCA_004024845.1. NCBI lineage: Eukaryota > Metazoa > Chordata > Mammalia > Chiroptera > Phyllostomidae > Tonatia > Tonatia bakeri. Next base: position 61,435 of record PVIA01007370.1, on the reverse strand, counting down.
CAGTGTTAATGGACAAGGAACCTAGAATAATGAGATGTCCAAGAATCTTTCAGATGCTTCCCTCTGCCCAGGCTCCCCTCTCCTCCTTGCCTGAGACTCTGGTGCTGACCTCCATTGTCCTCCCAAGAAGGAATTTTTTGGCCCCTGCTGTTTCAGAGTCCTTCAGCAGGTTCCCTGCCCCACTCCATGCCCAAGTCCTATGCTCAGCCTGAGACCTCATCCTAGGGTGAAACTGTATGAGGCAGCTGGGATGGATACAGGTCTGGAGACAGATCATATGCCCTGGGTCAGAGCTCTCCCAGGGCACAGCTCTTCACTGCTGAAGGTGCCCTGAAAATGGAAAGCCTTCCCAGTTTCCCAGGGGTGGGTGTGGAGCAAGCTCCTCATAAAGGAAGGTACGGAACCTGGTAGCAGCATGTAGAGGGGATTTCCCCTTTCAAAAATATAGAAGAGTAGGTATGAGCAGATTCCCCAGACCCTTGTCTCATAGAATGAGAAGTCACTTCCCCTCTCTGAGCCTTGAGGTCCTCATTTGCAAATGGGGTGGTAAAAGTTCTCCCTTCCAGGCTTCCCTCCCCTCTGGGAAGCCAGCCTAGCCTCCCCGGCCTCTGATTTCTGACGTTCCTGAAGCTAGCTTCCTGAGCCAGGACCTGGGAAGAGAGGAGAGACCAGGTGATCTCAAGCAGAGCCTGACCATGTTCTCAGGGAGGTCCAGAGAAGGCAAGGCACAGCCAAGGCCACACAGCAGTCCCAGGATAAACTGACAGGAGGCCAATTAGGCAACAAATTGGTATTCTGAGCAGCCAGAGGCCCCTCTCTGTCTCTGTAATTAATGGAGTGGCTTTTTAAAAGGATTCTAACCACCCCCGATTCCTATCTGCTTATCACTAGCATTCTTAATTAGATGATCCTGGCAGTCACTAGGCTAATTTCCTCTAGTCCCATGCAACCCTGCCCAGCCTGGGGCAGCTCACCCCACCTCCACAGTTCCACCCCCTACCCCCAGCCAGATGGGCAGTTCCGGCCTTCTCTCCTCTCAGGGCCCCTGGTTCTCTAATTGCATTACCTTCAGGATGGATGGGTGACAGCGATGGATAGATGGGGTCACTGGATAGACAGTGATAGGTGAGTGAAAGGACTGAATGAACAGCTATGAGGGTGCATGGATGGATGAACAGACAGACTAAAGGGTTAAGAGCTCAGCTCACCTTGTCAGAGAGCTTTGTTATTTATTAGCTGTGTGTTCTTAGTGAAGTCACTTAAGATCTCTGTGCCATTTCCTCATCTCATTTGTAAAATGAGGGTAATAATAGTATTTTCCTCATGGGGTTGCTGTGAGGACAGCTTACTTGCTAGCATAATGATGACAATGTAGACAATGGTGTATGGACAGATGGATGGAAAGATAGACTGACAGATGAGGGAAGGGAAGGAATGGTAGATGCAAAACTCCACAGAAAAATAGGTATAGGGGCAGATGCACATACAAATTGGTGGGCTTATGGAAAGCTGGTCAAGTGGTGGGTTACTGAACAGGTAGAATGGACAGGGAATGTTCAGTGACAGACAGGGAGATATAAGTGAAGGGCAACCCTTCTTCTCCAGAGGTGACTGGATGACCTCAACTCAGGTCTCAACAATAGACCTGGCTCAGATCTACTTTCTCTCCCTAGGACCTCCAGGATGCTTCCTGCTCAACCCTCTCAGCCAGTGGTGATGGTTACCCACTGAATCTCCAGGATCATTTCCTCAATCTCGACCCAGGTAACACCCTTCTTGGTAGAGATCCATGTGGTCTATGGAGGTTCAAATCTAGCCTTAAGTGGGGCTTTACTGCTTGAGTGAAGGCATCATTTTTGGAACTCCCCTATACAAGTTCCAAAGTACACCAACCTATTGAGGCAGCCACTCTCCCCTCCTCACTCACAGCACCCTAGTCCTCAGCCCATCACCCCTGCACGGAGTGACCTTGGGCAGGACTCTGATCCTAGTTCAAACAGCTGGTCCTAAGCCTCTAAAAGGATTCAACTCCAAGAGCTTCCTTACATACCCATGGGTCTCTGCAGCTTGTGGGGTATAGGACTTCCTAGATCTTTCTGGAAAGATTATAGAACAAAGAAGCCTGAAGTGTCTTCCAGAATAAAGACCTGTATGCACACATTCACATCAGCAGTCATTCATTCATCCATATATCCAACTACTCATTTACCCACTCATTCATCCATTTATCCATCCATCCATCTATCCACCCACCCACCCACCCATCTCTCCATCCTGCACATTTCTTGAGCTTTCTGTGCTAATATAACAACACCATGGTATCTGGGTCCTCATGTAGGGTCCTACAAGGCTCCTATCTACACCTGTGCTGCATGCCAGGCACCCTTCCCTGTGTTGCAGATATATATGCCAGTGAACACACTAGAGAGGGCCTTTCCCTCATAGAGCTGACATCTAGTGAGGAAGATATAAGAATTTGATAACTAATGAATGTTTAATATAATATCAGGTAGTGATAGGTGCCATGGAGAAAATAAAGCAGAAAAAGGACTTACAGAGTGATGGGGCTTTTCTTTTAGACAAGGTAGTCCGAACACCCCACACCTCCACATGCATACTCAGGCACTGATGTCACTATACATCTGTGCATACCAGTGCAGACAAGCACACATGCACAAACACACATAGACACATCCCTGCTCTGCTTGAGCAGTGTCTTTAAAGTTACCCCTACCAGCTTCAGCTGGGGAAGTCCAAGACTGTTTCCCCTTCTCCACTACAACTAGGCACTGAAGGGTGGGTGGGATCTGTGACGTGGTATAACCTCTAGAATGTGACAAAGGCAACGGGATGTTATTCTCAAGTGCAGGACATTATTTAAGACTCCCATCAAGCTCCCATATAGCTGCAAGGAAATCTAAGGGAGAGCCCAGCCTTGGTCTGCAAGGGGCTACAGCCTTGTAGGACCCTACATGAGGACCCAGATACCATGGTGTTGTTATATTAGTAGCTATTTATTATGCTTCATGGGCTCCTGACTCACAGAGACTGAAATAATAAATGTGTGTGGTTTTAAGCTGTTCAGTTTTTGGCTATTTGTCATGTAGCATAGTACCATGTTGTTTGTTATATTAGTAGGTACATTTTTGGATATCTAAAATGTTTTATAATTGAAATGAAAAGATTAAGAAAGAACTGTATGATATGTAGCACAGAAAGCAACAAAAATGAACAAAGCAAACAAATGAACACATACAAAAAAATCATTGACATAGACAACAGTATGGGGGTTATCAGAAGGAAAGGAAGGTAGGGGAAGATTAGAGAGGGGGAAAGGGATCAAATATGTGATGACAGAAGGAGACTAAATTTTGAATAATGAACACACAATATTATATACAAATGATATAGGGCTTTACTTGAAATGTATATAATCCCTTAACCAATATTACTCCAATAAACTTATTTTTTTTTAATTTTAATGGAAAAAATCTCTATAGCAAAAGAGACGGGTTGCAGGGCATGAGCCTGAGGCTAGAGGTGGGGGGCAAGGAGGAGGCTGGTGTTACGGAGCATGTGAAGATGAAGCTGGGTAATGTAAGATGGAGAAGAGGGCACAGTGGATGATGCTGAGATGGTGTCAGTGGTCAGGTGCTCTAATGTGTGTGTACAAAAGTCCCCTTCATCCCTAAATTCCAAGGAAAGGAGGTCCATTCCAGCATCCCCTTGAAACTGTGAAAAACTGAATCACAGCCAAACCTGGGGAAGAGCTAGGGAGAAGAAGCAAAAGGGCCTCCTAGAGAACCCCACAGTGTGGGGGTTCTGTGGGAGGAACAAATGGAATAGTGGAGGAAGTGTCTGCAAAGAGTCTACTAAGTCCCCTCTCAAGGGAATTGACCCATCTAACTTCAGATTGAATGCTAGTAGGGAGAGATCCTGTTCTACTCACTCCCAGGGCCTGAGATCTCCTCATTCCAGCCCCCAGTGGTCCTGTTTTTCCAGCTGAACAGGAGACACCATATATGGGGTCTCTGCCTTGTTGGGGACAGGGTGGGGGGAAATGCTGTAAGTACCTACAAAATAGTCAGATACATCCTGGTTAGTGAGGCTCAGTTGGTTGGGTGTTGTCCTGCAAACTGAAAGGTTGCAGGTTAGATTCCTGGTCAGGGCACATGCCTGGGTTTCACATATGGTCCCCAATAGGGGCCCAAGAGGCAACTGACTGAAGCTTCTCTCACATCAATGTTTCCATCTCTTTCTTCTTCCCTTCCCTCTTTCTAGGATCAATAAAAGAAAAAAAATTAAATAGGGGCATTCCATTGGTACTCCCAGAGACTCTAAGAGCCTTAGATGTTGTGGAAGAAGATTCAGAAGGGTTAGCCGTTTGCCCGGATCCAAATACTCTGGGATTCTAGGAGTTGAGAAGTCTATGGTGGCTCAGTCTGAAGACAGTGGGCTGAAATTGCATTAGAAGAGAGTCTCCTTGCAAGGCGGGCTCTTCTAGGACTGAGTACCCTTTGACTTCATCATATTATCCTTACACACCCCTGCAAAGTGTGGTTTTGTTTTACTGTGCGGAATCAGGATTCAAAGAGACTAAGCCACTTGCACAAGGCTTTGCAGCAAGTGAGATGTAGGTGTGTCTGCCTCACAGCTAGGGAATGAAAAATTCCTGAGGGGCTCAAGAAGGGAAAATTCAGATAAGGCTTCTCCTAGGATATTTGCCTAGGGTTTTGAAGGATGAAGAAGAGTTCCCCAGGCAGATCTGAAAGGGAGAACATCCCAGGGAGGAAAACCAGTGAGGACAATGCAGAGAAAAGAAAACAGATTTTTCTTAATAATTCTCAATTATTTAAATTACAAAGGTGGCCCATAGTTATAAGACATTAAAATAAAAGCAGAATTTTATTTATTTTTTTAAAGGACCACCCTAGCCAGGTGGCTTATTTGGAGCATCATCCCATGCACCAAAATGGTGCAGTTTCAATTCCTGGTCAATGCACATACCTAGGTTTTGGGTTCAGTCCCTATTTGGGGCATGTACAGGAGGCAACCGATTGATGTTTCTTTCTCACATTGATATTTTGCTCTCTCTATCTCTGAAATCAATAAATATATCCTTGTGTGAGGGTTAAAAAAAAAAAAAAGGACTGTCTTCCTCACCAGTGATCTATCACACTTTTGGAACTAACAGCCATTAATCATTAGGTATGTATCTTTCCAGATATTTTCCTATTTCTGCACAAATATTCTTAAAACAAAAAAGTGTCATGCTTTATATATTGTTCTGCAATTTTCTTTGTTTTAAAAAAAAAACCTGCAATTTTGCTTTTTTTCCCCTCTAGGGTTTCTGGGAGGTGAAATTGAGGAGGGCTCTCTGGGCCAGAGAGCATGTGGAATTTTGATCAACATTCCCACCAACAGCTTGTATTAGATCTGAATCTACACATCTGTCTGGCCTTTTCCATTTTGCTAAGATGAAAAGTAAAAAATGGTACCTTCTTGTCTCATTTGCATGTATTCGATCATTTCTGAGGCTGAGAGCCTGTCCGAATGTGTACTGGTTGTTTATTTACATTTCTATTGGGAAAGACCTCTTTGTGTAGACTTTGCCTGATTTTCTTTCTTTCCTTTTTTTTTTGTGAGGATGGGTATTATGCATTTATTTTTCTATTTTTACTTCCATCAGGTGTCCTTTCTGTGGTCCTGGGGAAGGGGAAAGCCGGTCCCTGTCCTAATCCTAGGTGTGAGTCACCAGGAGATGGCAGAGACTTTTGAAGAAGAGTGAGCTGGTCTCTAAGAATTACTAAGAGGGTTTGGTTCCTTCCTATTGAAAATGGGAATATTCCTGCAAAAAGTGGGAATAAGAAACAGGGCCTGAAATGGTCCTGGTAGGAAGAAGGAGGAAGAAGCCCTGGGCCAGCCAGACCCACTTTGGTGCAGACAGATGGAACAAAGGTCAACAGACCCCAGGCACCCTGGCACCAGACTCCATGGAATCATAAAGACACCCATTGCCTTGCCAACTTTGACTTCCCTGCCCTGCTTGGGAGCTCTGAGGCCACAAAAATCAAAACTGTTTAACCACACACTGACTCTGGGCAGTGGGAGTCATTGTTAGGAGCTCATTATTTTATGAAGGAGTGAATAGAAGCTGCAGGATCAGAAGCCTCTGAGTTTGGTTCTATTGCTCTAAAGTAAATTGGAACCTAGGACTACCAGAGCCAGCCAGTGTCCTTTTCTTGCTCCTGGAAGTCACCCCTCTCCATTCAATACCATCCCACTACCCCCACCACAGCCTTCCCCAGCTCTTTGTCAGAAATAGCCCCTACCCTCCAAGAGTTTCCTGGATGCCGGAGACAGCTGATTCACCAGAGTAAGATCTTGGTATGTTTTATCATCAACCCAAATGCCTAGAAAAAATAGGGTCAATAAACATTAGTGGGAAAAATTAATCTATTCAACAGACATTTATAAAACTCCTACCACAAGCCTGCAAAAGCCAATGGGAATACAATTATGACAATGCAGACACAGTCTCTGCTGTCTTGAACCTAACACTGCAGAGAGAGGGAATCCACTCCTCTGCTTGTTTCCTGTTGGCTGCCTCTCAGCACCTTCAACAGAGCTTGGCATTGGGTGTTCCAAAAATTTTGGTTGGCTGAAGGAAGGTAGTAAGACTGGGGAATAACATAGAAACTGGGGAGGCTTCTCTTAGGGCTCACTCTGAGCTCTGGAGTCTGGCCTCCGTGTCCTGAGCCACACACTAGGCCTTGGGCTCCATGTGCTTGATGCTAAATTCTGGGTTCTGAGCTCCAACCTTTAAGTTGTGGATTTGGGGATCCATACTTAGGGCCCCAGTTCTGGATTCTGCATTCTGAGATCTAGATTCTGAGGTCAAGTTCTGGGCCCTAGACTCAGTTCTTGGATGCAAGTTCTGGATTCTGAGCTCCAAAGTCTAAATTATAGTCTTTGGGTACAAGATTTGTGCTCTGTGTTTTGTGTTGTGGTTTCCAAATTCAGGGATGCAAGTTGTAGAGCCTCAGCTCTGGACTCCATGTTTTGACTCGGCTGCAGATTGTAATCCAGATAAGTAGGACAGTTTGCCAGAAGCCAGGTAGAGTTGTTATTGTGCTTCTTGCTTAGAATGTAAGCTCCTTGAGGGCTTTGTTTTGTTCACTGGTATAGCCCCCACACCTACAACAGTGCCTCATGTGTAGGAGGTGGTCAATGGGCATGTGTACAGGGCACACTTGACTGTATAATAATAAATACACACAATGCTATAGTTATAAGCTGGGACACAGGAGAGGAGGACCATCCCTGCTCTTACTGCCACTACAGGTGGCAGGAGGGGAGGCAAAAATGCTCTGAGCTGGGGAAGGGCCAGAAAGAAAGTTTCTAGGAGGCTTGAGAGGGTGCAGACATTCAGATGGGCAGGCAAAGTGCCCACCCAGCTCCACACCCAGATGGGTTCCTGTATACTTTATGTTTCTCTTCCACAGGGAAAGGATGTGGGTGAGGTATTGGTGGCACACCAGTGGCAGAGGTGTCCTGAGTCAAAGTGCCAGAGAGGCTCTCCCATCTCTAACCTGCAGGCTGGGGCATCTGGTACTTCACAGAAAGCATGTTGGCCTAGTGCTTCTGTGAAGCACTAAGACCAGTGCTTCTCCAGGCCCAAGCAAGTGTCCTGCCAACACTGACAATCTGGGATGGGAAGAATGAAAGGAAAACCTCCCAAACCATTGTACATCAGGACTGTCAAGGAACAGGGAAGTTGGCAATTAGAAATACAAGTCATCAGCAACCCAAGGACTGAACCTGAGGATGATTAGGGTCAAAAAGTGTCATTGCCCTGACCAGTTGTTGGGCATCATCCCACAGAGCAAGGGATTACCAGTTCTATCCCCAGTCAGGGCAGGTGCCTGGATTACAGGTTTGGTCCCCAGAAAGGGCATATATGAGAAATAACTGATAAATGTTTCTCTCTTACATTAATGTTTCTCTCTCTCCTCTCTTCCCCTCTCTCTAAAAATAAATAAATAAATCTTTTTTTTAAAAATGAGCCATTGATCAGAGATGTGTAACGAGTGATTTGTAATTAGAGATGGTGGTGTCATGGGAAAATGATGTCATTCAAACGACATGATCAGAGAGGGTAGTGGTCATACATGAAGGATCAAGAGGCAGTGCTCAGAGATCTTGGTGATCAAAATGATGGTTCATTGGCTATGTCAATCATTAATCAAGAACATGAAGGACAAAGGATGTGAGCAACAGGAGCATTAGGATGAAAACATTTGGTGCTCATGTCCTTGATGACCAAGGGTAAAGGAACCATTGGTGATAAGATTCAATGACTGGAGACACCCAAAGATCTTGGTAATATGTGATCTAATGGGGGTCAAAAGCATCAATGACTGGAGAATTTGGTGATCAGAGACACAGGTGACCAGCAATACCAATGACCAGGGAGGTTGGTGATCATGGTTATAAGGGATATTGGTCATCAGGTACTTGGAAGATAAAGAGATTCAACAATCACTGATGTCGGACACTAAAGAGCTTGGTGATCAGCATTTACCAGTCAAGGGTATTGGTAACCAGAGTCACTGCTGACCACAATGATAGAAAATTTGATAGTAAGAGGATTCCATAATCAGGGACATTGTTGACTACAGATGTTGGTGATTGAAGACAAATGACAAAATACATCATCAGAAAGACATTGGTGATGAAAAATAGTATGATCAGAGATGTTGGAGGCACATATGAGTGATCTTAACTATCACTGATTAGAAAAACACTGATCAATGACATTGATGATCAAATTTCTTGATGGCTAGAACATTAGTGATAGAGTGATCAACATATTCATAATCAGGAACTTCGGTGGTAAGACACACTGGTGATCACAGACATGTTAGATAGAAATATTGGGGAAAGAGGCAGTGGTCATTAGAGGTACTAGCAAACAAATACATTGAATAAAAATACTGGTGAACAGATATGCTGATCAGAGACATTGGTAATAGATATTTATGATCACACATATTACTGGTGAACAAGGATAGTCACTGGAGACACTGGTGATTCCATTTTGTGGATGTCAGTGATCATGCACAACATCCATCAAAGGCATTGATAAAGTATTGGTAATTAAGTATTGGTGATCAGTTGTTAGTAATCAAATGTCTATGATCACAAACTCTGGTGTGATTGTCATTGAATCATAGACATTGTCATTGATCATGGAATATCAATAATGGCTATCTCTGGTGACCAACATCATTGGTTAGAGGACAGTAATCAATGACAACAGTGTTCAAACACATTAGTGATCAGGTTTGTCAATGAATGGGAATACTGGTGACTGAGTAGCTCAACAAAAGCTGATCACTTCCTGAGAGGAAGTGGACATAAGGTCAGTCATTCTTGGTTTCTGTAAGAGCCCAAGTTGAGACCTCAAAAAAGATCAGTGTGGACCAAAGGTTGGAGAAGCCACAGCTTCCTTGAGACTCTCCCGTATCCACCCAGTCACCAGGACCCCCAGTTAGGTAATAATGTGAAAATTCAGATGGAAGCAATTCAGAAGTATCAGGATCTCAGGTCCCTGTCAAACAAGGTCCCATCCCCAATTCTAGGAGTCCTCCCCTCTAAACACTGGCCTATAGAAGCAGTTCACTTTGACTGCTAATCTCTGCACCTGAGACTCTCTTACCCCAAGAGTCCATAAGACAGGACAAAAGCATTCACAAAAAAGTATTTTATTATTAACAGTATTCACTTTAAAGGAATATAAGGATAGCATACAATTTTTACAGGCAATATATAAATGTTGTACATAATTAACAATAACTTAGTTCACTAATCCAAAATAAAACAAGCCAAATAAAACATAAAAACAGAAAATACTGTCAATTCTTCTTATGTGGATGCTAACACAAAATAAGTTACTTCTGGTGGTAGTGCCCCTGGCAGCAATCGCCAGCCCTTATTGCACTTGGTCAACTACACATCAGCACAATTCTCTTCCTGGGCACGGCCCTTTCCAGCCACCAAACCCCAACACTAACGCACACAGAATCTAAACTCAGACAAGATTATGTACAACTGTACCTTGGGAAGGATCCAGACAGCCATGGCAAAGCAGAGCAGAATCCAGGTCTCCTGGACCCCAGCAGGGTCATGGCCTCTCCTTCAATCCTGTCTCTGACTCACACCCCTTTGCCACCTGACAGACCAACCCCCTGAAGCCAAGGCCCTGCCTCTGGTCCCCAGTTCCCCATTCTAGGACTGTGGGATCCAAAAACTTTTCCAAAAATAACTGCAAAGCTACAGCCTTGATTTGTAGGTTTTATTCCTTTCCATAACAAAGGCTTCTGTAGCAAAGTTTAATTGACTGGACCCGAAAAGAGTTTAAAATTTAACTCATCAATGAGTTAATAAGCTTATGCAGTTTTTTTAAATATTTTTTTTCTTTTGTTTCATAGTGGGAGGGAAGGGGTTCGAGAGACTAGCAGAAAAAGGATGTATATACAGGGGTCCACCTGGCAGAGTAGGCAGGCTGTGGTTCTAGTGTTAAAGGGACACAGATCATACCAGTTTCAGCTTCAGAGCCAGGGGAGCATGCTGGGAGACATTTCCCCTCTCAAGAAAATGTTGTTTCCTTCCTGTGACCCAGCCCTGGCCTGGGAATACATGTAGGACCGCCTGTGATTGTCTCTACTCTCCAGGGCCCATCAGCAGGGCACGCATCGGCTTAGCCTCTGGTAGGCTATAACCCTTCTAGACTGGCTAGACTCAGTCTGGGGCTCAGCATTTTAGAGAGGGAAGCCTGAGGAGAAGGTGCAGGCTTAAGTCCCTCCCAGACCTCTCCTTCCTCAGAGCCCTGGCAAGTTGACAAAAGGCCAAGCTGAAGAAGATGGGGAGAGCCAGGGGTGGCTCAGACATACCAAGTTCCTTAGTCCTTGTTAGAAAAAAACAAAAATTAATTATTTTGCCTACTCTCTTCCTTTTAAAATTGGTTTCCTTTGTTTGTCCTCTACCCCCACCTTCTCTCTTCATAAAGTGATCCTTTCTGCTCTCCAACAATTGTCTGTGATGGGAACCCCAACTGGGTAGCAGCTTGGCTGAGATGACCTCTCAGCCCCACTGAGAATCTTCATGGTAAATGGTAACTGCTGAGCAGAGCACCCACAGATGAGGCAGCAAAGGGGCTCAGGCTGGGCTGACAAGAGAGGCATCAGTCTTTGCAGAAGGGCAGATAGGTAAGGTTTTGGTCTACCCATCTTGGGAGCATCCAGCCTTGATTTGCAGGCCACCCTCCTCTGCATCTATCTGTCCATTTGTGGAGGGCTGTCCCTAGCCCATGGCAGTCACCATACTGGATGGGTGGGGGTGGCCAAAGGAGAGGCTGGAGGAGGGATGGATGGGAGTTGGGGTGGGCAAGATGTGTCCAGAGTGGCTGAAGGGTGGGAGGTGGCCCACAGGTGCCATATGTCCAGCCAGGGCAGCGGCGCTAAAGGGGGAGGCCTTCTCCTGCATACACTTGGACAGCTCCTCAAAGCACTCTGCCCCCTTCTTGTTCTTCTTGGACTTGTTGGACATCTTCCGGTTTCGAGTCTGGATCCCTTCCTTCTTCATGGTCAGTGGCCTATTCACCTAGGAGCAACCACAAAGCCTTCAGGAAGTCTAGTTCTCTTCCCAAAGCAAGACCTCCAGCCCTTACTTCAGCTTGGAGCAGAGGCAGGTCAGGGCTGGGGCACCCCACTACCAAATGCCCACCATAGTGCTGCTGTCAGCACAACCACAGTTTCAGGAAGGGTACTTATCACTGTGCAGGGATTACCTGTATCCTGCAGGGCACTGCCCCCCATCACACAACCAAAACACATTACCCACATTTTTATTTTAAACAGAGATACTGGTTGGGCCCAGTATCCTGTCTGCCCTCTAGCCAGAGGAACATACCTCCAGCCAGCCTGCCCTGTCTTGTGGGAGCCCTTTCTCAAGCCAAGCCAAGCTGGAGAGCAGCTGAGGCCTCTTGCCTGCCAGCACAAAGAGCAGAGGTCCTTGGGGAGGGGTGGGGTGAGTAGAGTGGGCAGACTTACATTGTGCAGCTTGTAGTAGAGGCCACAGGCATTGCAGACAGGGTCCCCATTGGCGTTTCTGCGCCATAAGGTGGTGGTTGTCGTCTGACAATTTGCACAACAGGTGCCTGCCCTCCTGGCAGCTGACTGGGAGGGGATTGGCAGCATCAGCAGGCTTGGCTTCCAATTCCCACCTCTACCAGCCCCCCAGACCCTTGTCCCACCCCCACCCTGCCCCCAACAACTTAGCCAAATCCCTATGGGAAATTCAGGCATCTCCAAGCAGTGGACATTTAGAATTCGAGATCTAGACAAACACAGAACTTTAGAATAAAGAACTCTAAGAAGCCTGATGTCATAATCAACAGGGTTGCAAGAGCTGGAAGGAAAAATCAGCCACCTCCTGGATTTGCCAAACAATCTAACTCTATAAATCAGAAACTGGGGCCCTGAGAAGGGCTTTTTAGTTTAGAAGACTGGTTTGGTCCCCCTTGAGCCCTGGGTCTGGAGATGCTTCTGTCTCTTCCCACAGGACTCCCTTCAAAATCCTTATTTCTGGGAGTGCCAGTTTCATACCTGAGGCCAGGGCAGGGGGATCATGTAGATGCCCAGAGTGGGAATATAAAATGTTCAGGGAGTCTTGCTCAAGCTGAGCTGCCCAACACTGTAGCTACTACCCGCATGTGACTACTTTGATTAAATTTAACTACTATTTCTACTTTCAAAAGTAGAAATCCTGTTTCTTCAATTGCACTGCCTATATTTCAAGGAGTCATAACATTGGCTGGGTGTTACCACAGTGGACCATGCAGACCTAGAACATTTCTATCGTTGTAGGTTTATTGGAAAATGCAGGTTTATCTATTCAGCCCCTTGTACCCCAAACCTCAGAGTTCTAACTGCCCCCAGCTCCTCAAGGAATGCAGAACAGAGGTGGTCTGGAAATGAGTGTCTCGTTCCTAGAGAAGGGAGTGAGCTTCTTGTAAGAGAAGGTAAGAGGGTCTTTATTCCAGAAAGTAACTCTCTTCTCCCAGGACAACCAATGCCAACCACACAGTCATAGAATGCGTTCCCCAAGCACTTATCCGAGAACCACTAGCAGCAAGATGGGTTGTGGAAGATTGAGGCCAGCAGAGGCTGGAATGGCCCCAGGCTGGAGCCTGGCCACAGAGGGACTGCAGCCTATGGACTGTAGCTTCTGAGCCAGGGAATGGCGAGGGTGAGTAAGCAGCCTGAAGCTGGAATTCTGACTCAGGGGCCAACACCACCTGAGTCCTCACCCCGCCCTCACTGCAGGGAAAAAAAAGGGGGCCCCCAAAGCAGCGAGTGATTTAAGCCTCATAAATCACTTCGCTCTGAAAAAATATATTTATTATTCTTAGCATTTTACACATAATTTGCAAAGTGGAGGGTATTAGAAATTTCAAAACAGCCCAGCGAGAGGCAGGACTGAGTTGAGGAGAGACTCTAAAAACTAGCGGAGTCCGGAAACAGATACGCGAAGTTTCCTTATCTTCAGGCTGCAGATGTCCGGATAGGAAACTCCGGCAGGAGATCCGAAAGGGCATTTTTTTTTAATCACTCAAATGAAAATACACAGTATAGGTGTCTCCATGGAAAAATAATAAAAGGCAGGTTTTTTTAGTGGTTGGTTGGTGTGTTTTATTTAAATAGGCACGAGGAGATTGTGAGAGAGCTGCCCTAAGCCACAAGGAAAATTACTTCATGGCCCTATTTTTTTTTTTTTTTTTTTTTAAGTTAAACAGAAGCCAGGGAATGGAAGCTGGGCCCTTGGACGCTCAACTTTCAGTATCTTTGAGCAGAGTAGAATGAGGGTCCCTAATGGGCTGCAGAGAAGTAAATCTGGCCTGAAAAAAATCTGGCCTGAAAGAAGGGTGACCCCAACCGACACCCAAGATATTTTAATGTTAAAAGATTTTAAGTGGCAAGTCATCTGCATTTGAAGAGTTCTGTTGTTATTTCTTTATCAACTGTCAGCTCCAGCCCAGGTAAGAATACCCCAGTTGTCTCCCATGGGCTTTCTTCCTGCACCCACTGCCTACCAGTCTCCGTTTGGGCTTGATAAGTGGCCGGTTCTGCCCGTTCATCTTGTGGTAGAGCCCGCAGGCATTGCACAGGTAATGACCGGTGCCATCTCGCCGCCAGAGAGGAGTGGCTGTGGCCCCACAGTTGACACATTCCCGGCCTTCTAAAAGGGGACAGGGATAGACACCAAGACTGTTTAACTAACAAAATCATGGAAGAGAGTCAGGTGGGTAAGCAGGCTCTGATTGTTTCTGCCAGACTACTTCAAGGGGGGTAACTTTTAGCCCCAGCCAGGGCCAGAAGAGAGACCCAGGGGATTTCCCCAACATGAGAGGGGTTCACAGAGTAGTTTGGAGACAAATATCCCTCTTCAAAATTATCTTGAAAGAAAGGGAAACAAGGACAGAGGGAAGAGCTCAGCCAGGGCTCCAGGGTTTCTCCAAAGGAGCGACCAGGGGAGGGTATTTACAACAAATTTTGCAATGGGAGGACGGTGACAAGGAATCGCCCAGCTTGACCTGCTAGGGCTGGGGACTACTCCAGCCCCCTTTCTAGTTCTCTTTTGTCTCTTTCCTATCCTCCCCCCGCAACCACATCCGCCATCTAGCGGGTCTCTGCTCCAAGTCTATGCCCTCAGCCTTTGCTCTGTCTTTCTGCTCTCAGTCAAGGGTAACGTCCTCCTTTCTCCCCAAATCTCCTCTTTGGCTGAGCCCCTACATTTCAGTCCAGGGCTCAGGTCGAAGTTGTTCTTTAAAATAAAACAAATAATAAGTCCTTTCGTTTTTAGGTTAAGTGACCATTCTTTTTTTTGCTGTTGTTGGCTTTTTGTTTGTTTTGTTTTTGTTAAAAGACCATCTGGAATTCAAATAGAATGTAAAACAAACTTGGGAGAAAAAAACTAATTAAAGGCAAGCTAGCTGGTCTGAGCAGAACAGGGACTCCGAGGTGAGACTAATGTGGCTACAAGTAGCAGCTTCAGTGATCAGGATGGTAGCTGCTAACATCATGTTACCCAGGAAATTTTCCCACATTTAGTTTAAACTAAATTGTCAATATACCGTATTTTGCTGTGTATAATGTGCTCCCATGTATAATGCTCACCCACGTTTTTGGCCCAAACTTTCAGAAAAAAATAATCTTTCATTTTAAGTTTTTAATTCAAGTATTTATTTATTTATATTTAGATGCTTGTTTTTTGTATTACAAAGGAATTTTAGCTTTTTTGAACATACTATGGTGCAAGAAATTTTATGTAAAAATAATTACAAAACACAAGGACAGAGACAAGGTATTTCAGGTACTATCCATGTATAATGCACATCCTTATTTTTTCCACAAAAATTTGAGCAAAGAAGTGAGCATTATACACAGCAAAATGTGGTATATGAGCAAGAAAAAGTGTGTCCTGAACTCGGGAATAAGTTTATAAAATCTTCCTTTCCCCAGCTTAAAAGAACTGGGAAGGAGGCATTGATAGCAGGACCCCCACACTAACCACAGTTTCTACTCTATGATGGCCAGATTCTTGCACAAATCCATCTCGGCCCAAGCCAGCTCCTCTTGCAAAGGAGCAGCAAGGCACCTACAGTTTCATCCCCTCACTCCAGCCTTCAGGGAGCAAAAGTAAAGGACACAGATGAGGAGCATGAACGGGCCCTAGAATTCTGCTTTGGGGAAATCACCCAAGGAAATTAGAAATCATTGAAATCCCAAGGTTGGACTGATTGAGTTGGAGAACCAGATTCCTTAAGGGTCTGGAGCCTTTGGAGTATACCCACAGTAAACACACATGCTCACAACACATGTACACACACTTAAACATGGCCTCTGCTTTTCCCTGCATACTGCATTCTCTCACATGGAATTTTCACTTAAGATTCAGGGAGGGAAACAAGGAATATCCCTCTTGTGGTCTGGTCTGGCAGTGGCCAGTGGTGTAGAACAAGGTAAGGAGTAGGAAAGTAAAGTGAAATTTGGTGGCTACCAGGAACACTTAAGCTGTCTGGGGTCTCAGACATCTCTTAGGGTGTCTTAGAGAGGGACATCCCCAGATCTGGAAGACTGACACTGACCCTTCTCCCATACCACAGCTTACATCTCCCCAACCCAACCACCACCCCACAAAGCACAAACCACCCCTACTTCCACTTGGTCCCTAGTACCTGCTTTTACCTGAGCAAGAGCGTGCCTTGCTGCGTTGCTTAGGGGTGAAGCTGGAGGCAGGGCCACCTAGGAAGCCTCCAGGATGGAAAAGTCCGCTGCTGTAGTCATGAGTGGCAGCTGGCATATACGAGGGGTAGGTGGGAATGGGGTGGTGTGTGGCAGACTGGGTGCCCACAGCAGCCAGGCCTGGGCGCAGGGGACTGCTGCTTTCTATCTTCATGCTCTCCGCCAGTGAAACTTGGTACTTGACACCATCCTTGTCCTCTCCTCGGGCTGCATTACCCACTGCGGAAGAGGAGGCTGGGGAAGCAGCCCCAGTGGTGCTGGGGTCAGGAGACACTTCCTTGGGTGGTGTGGGTGGGAAGCCAAAAACGTGGGAGCCAGAGTGGGCTGCAGTGGGGGTGAGGGAGGCCACAGAGCCCCCGTTGCCTCCCCCGCTCCCACTCCCCGCCCCTGGGTACACGGAGAGAGGGCCTCCAGGGCCTCCAGCAGCTGAGGGGTGCAGTGGTGTCTTGGAGAAGGGGCTCACAGTCCAGGGGTTGTGGTGGTGTGCTGTAGCAGCGGAGAGGGCTGCTTTACTCCCGTCCAGCCAGGGCAACCCAGGGCTATGCAACAAGTGTGGACGGCACATCTGGCTGCTGGTCAAGCGGGCTGAGGGGAAAAGGAGAGGGGTTAGGATACAGAAGGGCCGGGCCCAGCAGGACACCATACACGGGACCACAACTCACAAAGGAGCCAGCAACAACACTCTCCCCAAAGAAAAGCAGAAACTTAACGACCAGCAAAAATCAGGAATGTCAGTCCAGAGCTCAAGGACAAGTGGCAAAGACGAAACCCCACTGGGCAAAGCCTAGAGAACACCCCTCACGAGCCAGCTGGAAATGGGCAAATACCCTGTGGGACCCAGATGCTCCCTAAGAGGCCACTGCCTCCACCTTTCCCGCCCCGATTTCTTCGCTGTTCCAATTCCTGTGGATCCCATATCCGGGAAGCAGAAAGACGGGCCCTCCTTCCCTTCCGTGCCTGGCGCTAGGCGACAGACCTCCCAGTCACCCACTGGCCCTGGGCTCACCATGAGCTGGGCTGTAGGAGACGCGCGCTCGCGCGTGGGCCGGGTTGGCATAGTAGGGATTGCCCTGCGAATCTAGGTGGTTGAAAAAGACGTCCACTTCGTCGGGAGGCAGCAGCTGCGCAGGCTCCATGTAGTTGTGCGCCAGGCCCGGGTGATGAGAGTCGGGGTGCTGCGCATTCAGCACTGCGGGGTGAGCCATCCAGCGCGGCTGCTCCGGCGTCACCTCCATAGCCAGTGGCGGAGGTTCGGGTTCGGGTTCGGGGAGGAGGCAGCAGCGGCCCTGAGAGATAGAAGGGGGCATAAGGGACGCAGCCACAGCCTGACACCCCCAAAGTTCGGTCACGCGGCAGCCCGTGCGCTGCTTACCCCGTGGAGCTCAGCCGTGCACCAGCCCCGGGTGGAAGGAAAATTTAAAGCTCAAAACGAAAGGAAGGTGGGGGAGAGGATTCAGCTGTGCACACTGATGTGGTGACCGCTGGTCCCAGAGTCACACACCTGTACCCACAGAGGCACACACAAGGACGAGATCTTACACTAATTACCCCCAAAACGCACGAACAGTAGCACTTTAGTCAGAAACTCACACTGAACCTCCACCCTCCCGGTACACAAACACAGAAACAGACTAAAAGTTGGAGACAGGTTCCTGGGGATCCACTAGAGCACAAGATCCCAGCAATACGCACACACCTATACTTGGCGCCAGATACACATACTGACTGTGTCCCCTCCCCCGCAGCCAACAGGCACACGCTGCCCCACCGGCTGAGAACCAGCCGCCGGAGTACACTCCAAGACAGCACAATCTGCACCTCTCACTTAGGCACACCAAAATAGTCACCCCCAGCCACGCCTCGGCCTTGTGACCCTACAGAGACATCTCAGAGTTTGGCGCCCCCAACACTCCCAGCCAGCCCTCGAACCCCAAACTTACACACACAGAGCCACGAAGAGACGCGGCCTCAGATGGCGGGCAACACCGCAGGAGCCCCGGGAGTGAAGGGCCCAGGGGCAGAGGGTCAGGCGGCTGGCGTGGCTCACTGAGTAGGATTGGGGAACAGCGAGCGCCTCGGCCTCAGGCGCGCCGGGCTCCGGCCCCTCTGCATCCTCCGACCGCCCTGGCGCCAGCTCGAGACTCCAGCACAGACATGAAGCTGGGGCCGCGCACGCCTAAGAAGCCCGCGCCAGCCAATCATCTCCGCACGCTGCCCAGCCTCCGCCCACCATTGGCTGTGCTTTCAACTCCCGGCCTGGCGGACTCGCTCACTGACCCGCTGGCGGGCCCCCTCCTTCCTTAGGTACCCTCCAAGGGCCCTCCCTGAGGCCCCTGCAGCCACCCCCTCCACCCTCACCTCGAAGGCAGACCTCTGCGCCCTTCATCCGTACGGACATTCCCGGGTCCCCCTAATCTCTGGGACCTCCTCCAGTAACTAACCTTCAACTGGGGCCCCCTCCATAGAAGCCCTTGACATGCACGTTCTGAGTGTCCAGGTGTCCCCCTCCACGGGACTCCAGCCCTTCCACTTTCTCGTATCCCACCTCCTTTACCATCGAACGTGGCTAGTTGAAGCCCAACTACCTACCCAGATGTTCCCTCCCCCAACTCGCTGCAAGGCATCAGGAGCGGCGAGGGGCTGAATTGTGGGGTTCTAGTGGGCACCCGGGCCTCAGATACGAAGCCACTTAGAACTGTGTTTGACCCCAGTGGAGGTGGTCCAGCCTAAAGTTTCAGAGAAGGGGAAGGGGTGTCCCCTTCCCGGGCGTGGCCTTCGCAGACCAACAGGCCGAACTGCCTGAGGCGAGGCCTTGGTGACCCAGACTGGCGCCGGCGCCGGTTGAGGCTCGAAGGAGACGCCTCCGGGCAGGAGAAGGCATTTTTTTCCTCCTGGAGTTCCCTAAGGCGGCCCCTGGGGAGAGGGAGAACTCTGTCCCCTAAGTCACCTAGGACTGCTCCCCACACACCCTCCCACCCCCACCCAGGCCAGAGATCCAGTTCTGTGGGTCGACTGGGCTCGGTGCACGAATCTCGCTCTTTCCCACTGTACAGACAGAAGAGAGCAAGGCTCGGAGGGAGCCTATGACCAAGGGGTGGGGGGGGGGGAGTCGGGAACAAAGAAATTTGGGGGTACTTAGGTGCAGGGTTAATGGGGGGTAATCAACGTCCTCCACCCCCTCTCCCCTCTCCGGGTCAACGGCTGTCGGTGTAGATGTCCAGAGGGATCCCAGTCGGGTCCCGGGCTGGGGGGAGGGCGGGTCCGGGCCACCCCCGGAGGGTGGGGGGGAGGGGCGGCGGGATTGACAGTCGGTAATTGGGTAACTGGAAGCTGCTTCTTCGGCCGGACGGCCCCGCCACCGCGACGCCGGGCCCCTGACGTCACCCGATTCGCCAGGAAATGAACTTTTTAATAATCCGAGAGGGAGGAAAGCCCTCGGTCCCCGCGGCTCCGGGGGCACCTGGCCCGGCCCAGATCCACGCGCATGCCTCCGTCTTCCTTTCTCAGTCTGGCTCTGGGCAGCGTCAAGGGGTCGCGGGCCGGAACCCGGGGCTCCTCCTGCCTCTGCGTCTCGCCGTGACGCAGGTAAAGGCGCTGGGCAGGGGCGCAGAGCCCCATCCGTCTGGGAACAGGCGCGTCTCGGCCTTAAGGCACCAATCTGCCCAGACCAGCCGCTGTGCCTTCCGCTCCGCTCCATTGTGGCGCGCGCGGGGCTCCGGCTTCCCGGGGCTAGAAGAGAAAAGGAGAGGAGGCCAGCTACCGCTGGGTAAGGTGCTCACAGGCCGGGAGCAGGAAAGCGAGGCTGCAGGCACTGGGCCTCGCAACCTTGTCCGGCAGGTGAGTGGTCTCCGCGTCTCCTAGTTCGCGTCCCCACAACGCGTGAGGTATGACCCGGACCCGCTGTCTCTCCGCAGATGTCTGTCTCACCTCCTAGTCTTTAGCTTACAATTCTTCATCAACCTATAAAATGCCTCGAACCTGTTTTATGTCCCTGGAGCCTCGCGGAGTATCTCAAAGACAACAAGACCCCAGGGACAATCGCCCTTGTCAGGCAAGTCTGCCCCACTCGAGCTCGAATCCCGGGACCCAGTGTGAGAGGCCGCCCGCCCGCCCGCCGGTCGCGGTGCTATTAACGCCGGAGCGTAACAGAAGCTTCCCTCGGGGCGACGATCGGCGCCTAGGTTGGCAGGGAGGTGACCGCTCCGAGCGCTCGGGAAAGTAGGTAATTCGCTTTTCCTCCCGAAGGCGAGGTTCAAATTATCCCTCGGCTGGGTGGGTCTGCAGTTTTATCACGGGGAGCTCGGCTTCAAGCTCCTCCGGAGCAACCTGAAGCCCCTCCGGGGCAGCGTTCTGACCACCGCAAGAATGGAGGTGGCTGGCGGGACGGGGCCCCCTGCCGGGCCCCCTGCCCGAGCGGCTGCGGGCCAGCCGAGCGCAGAAGGGAGCGCAGGCGGGGATTTAATTACCCTGCTAGGCGGCTCAGAAAATCGCCGCGCAGAGGAGCTGAGCAGGGGAGTTAAGCAATGGTTGAGCAGGGGTCCCAGGAGATTGGCACCAACCTCTCTTCTCGCACTCCGAGCCTGGGAGGTTGAGAGGGGGGAAGGAGAGGGACCCCGCCAGGTTTCCTGAGACCCTGGGGTTGCCATCCTCGAAAGGCAGGCAAGGAAGGCTTGGCCGAGGCCCCCACGTTAATTGGAGCATCTGCGTTGGACCCGGGACTGCTGTGTTCTCCCGCAGGAACGAACCCGTTTGGGAGAGAAAAGAGGGGCGCCAGGCAGCAGAGTGCCCAGTCGACCAATAAAGGGGACTGCTTGTGTGTGTATGTCTATGACAGACAGACAGACAGACACCAGCCAGGCACCTCGCTAACTAGGCAGCGGAGACCATCCTATCACTTCTGCCCAAACAAACGTCTTGGGAGGGAGAGGGAAGCCTCCACAATCCGCAAAGGTCGTGGGGCCAACCTCTGCCTAAGGAAGGCAGATATATTTCCGTTCACGACCTCGGATTTCGGGGTCTCCCTCTTTCTTTTTTCTTTTTGTTCTCAAGATTTGTGGCAAAGGTGGCTGCTCCCCTTCCATCGCACTCAATGTTGCGTGGTAGCAAGATTTCACGAAGGACTGGGAAAGCACAAGGACAAAACTGAATTTTCTGACGGCTTTCCACGTGACCCAGGTTACCCTGGCAGAGTGTGTATCTGTGCAGCCCGAGATACTCCCATCAGGAAGATGGGGACTCGGGGTTCCGAAGCCTGGTTCTCTTGGGCCTCACTGGCTCGGGGTTGGCTCTTGGCTACTTAGGTTTTACCAGCCCCACATAGCCCTATCCTCTGAGTCCTTTGTTTAAACTTCACTTATCAGATGCTGTCCCTCTGGGACCGTAAGTTTGCCCTCGTTGTAACCTAATTCTTCTGGCCTTTTCCCATGAACACCTAATTCCCTGGCAGTGAGAGGGGGTGGGGGACCAAAGAAATCCATTTGTTGAGGGGCTGCCTTCCATAGGAATATTTAATTTGCAGCACAGCGGCCACCCAGCCCCACACTGGCAATGCGCCTTGAAGAGTACCAAGAAGGAAGTGGGGCCTCTTTAGCCAGAGGGGTTCAGAAGTCCCCTTTAGGGCAAAGCCTCAGATATCTGCTCAGGTCACAGCTATCCTTCCAGATGCAGTTCCCCAACAGGGCTCCAACAGCTCCTCCTGTTTTTTGGGCTTCACCTCCAGTCCCTCCAAATATGATGGATGGTTCCCTCTCTTCTGGCCTCCAATCTGGCCCTCCCGTCCCACCCGTCTTCTGGGTCCCTTTGAATCGTAAGTACAGGGACCCAATGTCCTAGCCGTCTCAGCGCCTGGGGTAGAGGCACCTCGGAGATCCTGCATCTCCTTACTAGGTTCTAACCCTAAATCATGCAGGGCAGCCTCCCACAGAGGTCCTGCTCAGATGGCCTCCTCCAGGAACAGCCACAGTTTACTCAGAGCGCCCAGAGGCCCGGCTGCACAACTAGTAAATCAGTTTCGTTAGACTCAATTTGTTTGTAGTTTGTCAACCCGGGTGGGAAACCTCTCCAGACGCCCGAGCAGCCGCACTGGCCCTAACCTGTTTCTCGAATCCTGCTTACTCCCTCATAAACGAATCCCAGCGCGAGGTGCCTGCGTAGACCCAGAGCTCACCGCCAGATGTTCCCGACCCTGGCCAGGAGACGTGGCTTTTTCCAAAACAACGAATTTCCTTCCGTGTTTTCCGGGAAAGGAGCGGCCACCACACCCGGGGGCCCTGAACGCCGGAACTTTCTCCTAGCAGTTCGGCCAACCTGGAGTTCAAGCTTGACCTCCACTGAAGGATTCTAAGTACCGGTCGTCCAGTCAAACCCGGACCGCTGTCTACGCCTCCCGGCGGCAGATCCCAGAGCCCGCGGCGGCCCCATTCTTATTGAAATCTTACTAAAAGGTTTCTGACACCGGTTTGGAGCAGGAGCGGGAGATTTTCAGACCAGGCGCTTTCCCCAACCCGAACCGCGATCACACAGGATAAAGGGCCGCGGAAGGCGGCTCTCGGGGGCACACGGAGGCGCAAGCCGGGTTAAGCCGCGCAAAGCCGGCTCACGGGACCTGCGGGCAGGTGCAGACGCGGCTCCGCAGCCCGGCTCGGGCACGTCCGCCACCGCGGCCTAGAGGTGGGGGGAGGCCTAGACAAAGGCTCCAACTCGGGGGCCGGCAGAGCGCTTTGCGAGGCTCTAGGAATAACCGGGGCTCGAGGCCTTTGGCTCCGTCTGAGAAATGAAAAGGAGAGAGGCCCGAGGTGGGCCTGCTGTTCCCTCAGGTTTAGACCCCTACGATCCCATAGATAAGGTGGCTGGTAGGGTGAGCCTGAAGGACCACCACGTCAGGAGCCACAGGCAGACCGTGCAATTAGGGTGCCGGATGGGTCGAACCTGGGGGCTGAAAGGACCTTGGTCAAGCTGGGAGGGGGGCACTCACCGAGGGAGGTGGGCCGGGGGCGGCCCCGGGCGGAAGGGGTCGAAGCGGAGCGGGGCGCACAGCCAGATCCGTGGTTTTAGGGGCCCACCGGATCAGCACGGCTGGCTGCGTTCACCAGCGGGGCCTGGGCGGCGAGCTGAGCTGCCGCGTAGTACGCGGCGGGCCGCTTTTGTTCGCTTGGCGGCCGACTGAGGCCGGCCGGGATAAAGGCGTCGGCAGCTTGGAGATAGAGGCTTGAGCCGCAAGCCCTGGTGGCGCTGGCCTCCCTACTTCTCGCTCCAGCTGTCTCTCCTTCCCAGAACCTCAGCGACCGCTGCTTTTTATTTCGACAGCACTTGGAGGGGGCGGGAGCGCTGCAGGGGAGTAGGAGGGTGCCCAGGGTTCTGCTTCCCTTCTCCCTAGTCCAGACACCCACGGTGGACCAAAGGCCGGCAGGTACTCAAGACGCACACACCCTAATCAGCCATACTCCGTCCTTGCACGGAAACACATACTTGCACCCCTGCTCTCAGTGATGCACGCTCAGAAAGCCTGGACGTCTTCAGAGACTCTTCCGGGGGACCCTCTCCAGCCATGGGCACACACGTACACAGGTCTGCCCTGCCTTCCCTAAACCACTTCCAATAGTGTTCGAACAGACACAGTTGTGCACACGGGTTACTGCACATAGCTGTGGCTTCGAGAACAGCCTCAGTCAGGAGATCTGGGTCACACTGACACGCACACGTGCACACACTCAAATGTAGCTCAAAGCTCTTGCACACCACCTCCTTCACTTCCAGGCTGATTTGGCTAGGTAGAGTCACATCCCCTCTCCCTTCTCACCTATAACTCACCTCTCAATCACCCAACCTCAGAGCAAAAAAGAGCCTTTTTAGGAGTGGAGTTTGAGGCGTCTCCTTCAACAGGAGGGTGGAGGTAGGGAGTAGAGGGCTTGTCCTTGGAAAGTTGAGTGTTAGACGGTTGAAGGTATGTGGGTCTCCACCTTAAGAAGGCTCCTGAGTTTTGTGAGCTAGTTCCTGAACTTCCAGAGCCCCTACCATGAAATTGAACCTTGATTCCCTCCCTGCTCCCATGCCAGCTGCCCAAGAGAGTGAAAGTGGCCTTGGGATCTTGGGCCCAAAGAGAAAGTGTTTTGCCTTGGAAGGACTGAGAAGTCTGTGGTCCTAGGAAACTAGTATACTCAGGTGTGCCTAGAGAAGGGTGTCTCCGGCCCCCCAGATCTGTGGTCACCTACCATCTGAGAGTCTTTCTTTGAAGCTGGTGGTGACTGTGTTGCATGTGTATGTGCTTTAAGAATGCAGGAGAATGTCTGTCCTGAGTGCCCATGTGTCTGAGCATTTGTGATGTGAGCACATGAGAAGGCTGCAGAGCTGAGTATATTAGTATGTCCACTTTTTTCCATGGTCCTTGAGAGCTTGTGTATTGAGAGTCTGTGTATTGTGAATCCATGAGAGTTTGTGTGGGGTCTCCAAGAGTTTATGTGTTGTGTGTGGCTCTTTCAGAGTGTGTCCTGATAGGTGTACATGGAAGAGTGTATCTCTAAGAACTGGTGTAATATGGAACTGGATGTATGTTCTTGTGGCCATGTATCTTTGAGATTATTGTGTACATGAATCATGTGATAGGGAGTAACTATTTCTAAATGTTTGTCTGTAAATTGGTTTGTGTCCTTGTGTGGGTCCATAGCACTGTGTGTTTAGGTATCCTGTATCTATGAATCAGGAGTGTGTATGTGTCTGTCTTTAATATATAGCTATGGGTGTGCATCACTGTTTCTTTCAACTGATGGTGGAAGGATGGAGAGTATATCCAAGTTGTCTTCATATCTGTGTATAGCTCCACGTATGAACTGATGTGTGTTGGGGTGAGCATGTATGTCTGTGAATATATCTTTAAACTATGTGTTTCTCTACATAGTGTTACACTGTGTCTGTGTCCATGGAGGAGTGTGTCCTTGGGTAATTCACAGTATTTGTGTCTTCTCAGATCACCACCCTCTGCACCTTTCCTAACCAGCAGTGCAGGCAGCCAGTGGAGCTCCAGGGTTCCATTTGCCAGAGCGCTTTCTGTCTGCCTGCCTGTGGGAGGGGCAGATG
This sequence comes from Tonatia bakeri, assembly GCA_004024845.1. Classification (NCBI taxonomy): domain Eukaryota; kingdom Metazoa; phylum Chordata; class Mammalia; order Chiroptera; family Phyllostomidae; genus Tonatia; species Tonatia bakeri. The sequence goes on along the minus strand of PVIA01007370.1, from coordinate 35,996 downwards.
AATTGATAAGGCTTATCTCCTAACACCAGTGCCGTGCTGAATAATTGCTGTAATGAGGTGGACTTGCCGAGACCACCTTCTCCCAAGACCCACAGCCACAGTAGGGAAGGGCACAGGGGAGCCAGTCCTGGTGTACAAGAGCAAGCCTCCCCACCACCCTTAATCTAGCAGGGCCTGAGTATCCACAGAACCTTTTCTAGTTCTGTCTTGTTTCCTCAGAGGGTGATGGGGATTTCAGGTCTTACATCACCCTGCACCACCTACCGGCTCCCTGCTTCCCTGGGCTGGCCAAAGCCCACTGGAGCTTCCCAGCGTCTGATTTTTGATGAGGAACATGGCTTTGAGAGGACAGGAGTTCTGAGGCCTGGAGATAGGGGACCCTCAGGGGTGTGAGGAATTGAGAGACACAGAGGCCTGGTGAAGAGGGACAAGACCGGAAGACCCAAGGACATTTAAAAAAACTGACAGTGACAGACAGAGACACTGGTGGGAGGTAGAGAGATGGGGTGGAGACACTCAGGGACAGGTAGAAACAAACAACTAAAAAGTGGCAAAACAGATCAGAGAGATAGAAACAAAAGCAGTGAAAGTGTTAACCAGAAAAAGATGTGGACAGAGAGGAGAAAGATACAACAGGAGACAGAGAAGGAATCAAGACAATAGGGCAATAGGAAGGACCCAGAAAGAAGAATGGGGAAGTAGGGACATGGGAGATGGTCTAGGCAGGATGGACAAACTGAAATAGAGAAAGCCAGGGGCTCAGCAGTGCCCATCATCAACCAGAGCACGGGAGACCAAGTGCCAGGTGTGGGGCATAAGTGTAAAGCCGGCAGGCCGGGTAGGGTTGGGGAGGTGAGGAAGGCAGGAGGAGGGGGGCGGTTCGCGTGGGGCTGCGCCGCTGTCCCCGGTAATTTTTCATCTTCGCCGGCTAATCTTTGTTCCCGGCGAAGATAATGAATAGCCAATCGTTATCTGCCCGGCTGCCGGAGGCTGCTCGAGAATGGGGTTGTACAGGGCTGGGAATTGTTTCCAAAGTGCTGCGGAATAAATGGTGTTCCTTATCTCTGCCTTCCAGATTATCGGAGCCCTTTCAGAGCGCACACAACAAATGCACCCGCCATCGAATGCATCATTTACCACCGTAGATCCTCGCGCTGATGGGCAGGCAGATAGCAGTCCGCAGGGGGCACGCCAGGCGCCTGGTGCCCGCACTGCTTGACTGTCCGCGGCAGTGGGGGGCGGGGCGGGAAGAGGGGGAAGACTCAAGTCTGCTAGGGTGTCCAGTCTGTTTGGTTGGAGATGTGAGTGTGCCAGTGGATGGCAACTGAACAAGCAAAGGTGTTGATGTGCACGCGGGCACGTCAAACAAGTGTGCTACAAGAAAGTTCACATGTGCAAGCCCTTGCGCACATGCATGGTGAGCGTATGTGTGCCTGAGGATGAGTCTGAGGGTTCACAGAGAAAGGGGTATTGCATGTGAGTGTGTGGGCATGTATGTCACTGGGGGGGGATACGTGTGTTAAGGAGCGGAGGTGCAAGCGGTACCCACTTCTTTGGATAGCCTCAAAGAAGTTGTTTAGGAGTGCACACAGGAGGTGGTGTCACCTGCCACTCAGGCGAGTGTGCATGTGTATATGTAGACACGGTCGTGTTACTCTTCTGAATGTTGTGTGCCTGCAAATGTCCCACCCTACTCAGTGTTTTAGGGGTATGCATGCTTGTAAGCATGTGCATCCATGCATACCTGTGACTGTGCAAGTGTCAGTTTTGAGCCCAGTGTGTGCCTTGGGGTGTGCACAGATCTGCTTGAGGGTGGTCGTGTCTTTGTGAATCTAGAGAGAGGCAAGTGGTAAGGCGCGGCGTTGGAACCTGAGCCTGTGCTTGCATGTGTAGGCTCAAGGCTGGGCACAGGAGGTGGGGCACCTCTGGAGTTTAGGAAAGAAAAAGTCGAGGGGAGAGAATAGTGTGTGTGGATATGATAGACTCCACAGTGGAAGGAGTGGGATGTGCCATTTAACATGACTGTAACAGAAAACGGGTGTGAGGTTATGTAAGGGAGAGGGGTCTTTAGAGGAGTTTAGGAACATCCAGGGATCCTAACTAACCTCAGGGAGCGGCTCCTGCCAGTGGTCCCAGAGCCTCCACACTCTGGATCTGGGGTAAGAGAGATCCAAGCTCTGCAGCCCGAGGTACTCTGCTCGGTGAGTGACACGAGCCGCCGACAAAGGCAGTATTTTTCCAGGCTTCTGCCCCGCCCGCGGTCCTCTTGGCGACGCAGACAGCTCAACAGCCATTTTTCCTAGCTCCCGGGAGTCTATTATATCGCGGGATTAGCTATTCTTGAGTCAGGTCAAACCCAAAGTCACACAACCGGTAGCGTGGGCTCCGCCCCTCGATCCGCTCCCTCTCCCTGCGAGGGTCTGGTGGAGGCTCTGAGACCTCCAGCTGCGGCCCTATTGCAGGCGCAGAGCGCCACCTGGCGGCCGCGGGTACAGGGAGCAGTGACGCCGCGGGCCGGTGGCTCGGGCAGAAGAGTTGGGGCAGGGTGGGGTCTCTTCCTCCAGAAGCAGGAGCTTTGTTTTGTTACTGCTTTGTCGCCAGGGCCGGGCTGGCACGCAGTAGACGCTCCCTAAGTATTTGTTGGGAGGGAGGCAGGCAGGAAGGCAGGGAGGCAGGTAGGAAGGCAGGAAGGAAGGCGGGAAGGCAGGCAGAAAGGCAGGCAGAAAGGCAGGAAGGCAGGAAGGAAGGAAGGAAGGAAGGAAATTATGGATGAGACAAAGTGAATGATCACACAGCTTAGTTGGCTAGAAATAATTTCTTGGAAGTACCCACTGAATTTAGAAAAAAAACCAAACTTCTTTGGAACCTATATAATCACTGCTCAGACCTGGTTCCCCCATTCGTGCTCCAGCCACAGTGACCTTTTTGTTCTTTGAATAGGAACTTTATGGCTGCTGTCCTCTGTACCTGAGTGTGTTCAGCCTCTGCTCAGCTATCACCCCTCAAGAGGGCAAAGTTACTCTGCTCTACTTTTTTCAGTTTATACTATATATTTCTTTTTTAAGTATATTTTATTGATTATGCTATTATAGTTGTTCCATTTTCCCCCTTTATACCTCTCTGTCCTGCACCCCTCCTCCCTCCAGTATTCCCCCATTCCCCCAAATTCATGTCCATGATTCATATATAAAAGTTCTTTGGCTTCTCCATTTCCTATACTATTCTTTTTTAAAATTATTTTATTGTTGTTCAATTACAGTTATCTGCACTTATCCTCCACCACTCCCCGGCCACCCCTGCCAAACCCACCTCCTTCCCTTGCTTCCACCCCCCTCCTTGGTTTTATCCATGTGTCCTTTATAGTTGTTTCTAAAAACCCTTCCCCCTATTATTCCCTCCCACCTCCCCTCTGGTTACTGTCAGATTGTTCTTAATTTCAGTGTCTCTGGTTATATTTTGCTTGCTTTATTCTTTTGTTAATTAGTTCCAGTTAAAGGTGAGATCATATGTATACTATATATTTCTTTTATAGTACTTGGCACCTTTTAAACTCATCTGTCTTACTCTGGCCAGGTGGCTTAGTTGGTTGGAGAGTGTACCTTACACCAAAAGGTTTAAGGTTCGATCCTGGGTCAGAGCACATAGGCAACTGATAGATCTCTCTCTCTCTCTCTCTCTGCGTGTGTGTGTGTGTGTGTGTATGTGTGTGTCAAATCAATAAATATATCCTTTGGTAAGAATTTTTTTTAAGATTTTAAAGATTTATTTATTTTTAGAGAGAGGGTAAGGAAGGGAGAAAGAGAGGAAGACATCAATGTGTGGTTGCCTCAGCATGCCCCCTGCCCAGGACCTGGCCTGCAATCCAGGCATGTGCCCTGACTAGGAATTGAACCCATGACCCCTTGATTTGCAAGCCGGCCCTCAATCCACTGAACCACACCAGCCAAGGCGTCTGGTGAGAATTTAAAAAAATAAAACAAAATCATCTTGTCTTTCTCTGTCCTTGCTTGTTGTGGACTTCCCTGGATAGAATGCTAGGCTCCCTGGGCCTAGGCAGAGGGCTCTGTTTTCTGGAGGAGAGGTAACCTGGGCTGGAATGTGACTGACAATTTATTGGCATCAGTCACAACTTTGGGAATGAGTGAATAAGGAAGAGAGGAGGCCGGAAGAGCATGTGGGTCAGGCCATGTACATTATTATCACTTCTCTTTATTGTTATTCCATTTCCCTTGAGGTGCTTGGCTCCACTGACCTATCCCAGCCCTCAAGTCCAGAGGAGCCTAGGACTAAGGGAGAGAGAGCCACAGCATGCATCTTCTTTGCTTGTTAGGGCAGAGGACAGTTCACATCCCTCCTTCTTAGGTAGCGTGGCCTCTCTGGGAAAACCTGGGCTGTTGGATGAGACATCATTCATAATACAAGATAATTATTCCAGGGTTGTCATGAGGCAACCATGATTAATTACTGTGCATGGAGCAAGGATACTGTAAGGTATCTAGAACTGAGAAAAGGCCACAGCCTGACTGGACTTTCTGCTCATCTCTGTGCTAGAAGGGGCTAATTAGGCACCAGGCCAAGCCTCACACTGCCCCAGCAAGCTTGGGACAAACCCTATGAGAGAAACTTGCCCAAGAGGTGAAGAATAACCTCTCTATTCCCTCCTGAAAGAGGAGCTGTCAGGTAGCTAAGGCTCTCTGCCCCCTTCTAATATACATATATACCCACCTGGCTGGGTGTCCTTAGGCAAGTTACTTTCCTACTCTAAGCCTCTGGAAACCTGCCCCCAGGGTTGTTATAAGAGTTACTAATAAACATGTATTTGAAAAGAGTTTTGTAACCCAGGCTTCGTAAATCGACAGCTCAAGTCTCAAGAGCCCATACAATGACTATTGCCAAGATTTCAAAGTGGGAGATTTCACATAAATAGCCTCATTTCCAGCTTCTCTTGAAAAGTTAAAAGATTGGTTACCCTGGGCCCATATTCCTGCATGGTAATGCAATGCTGTGGTTCTGTTTTGCCAGCCCTTGTAGACAGACATGTTCCCCATTGCACCAGGGTCCCCATCCACCCAGTACAGTTCCCTGGGTCAGGGATGTGTCCCTCACAGAAATACTGGGTACTATGGTTGTATGGCTTTTGGTCTTCCTTCTTCATATCCTTTCGTGGGATTTCCACTATCTTTCTCCCTCCAAGTACTGTAAACCACTTAGTAATTAATTAGTTAACTAATAAATCCAATCAAGACTTTTAAAAAATGTGCTAAGATACACTGTTTCAGACCCTAGGTATACAATATTGAACAAAACAATAATGGTACCTGCCCTCAGGGAGCAATCAAACATGACTCACCAAACAGATTGATATATCATCACAAATTCCTCTGAGGGTAAAAGAACACATATTTACAAATATGAAATTCAAGCTTTTTTTTTTGCAGAGACTTACTCTGAGCCAGCCTGTGTGAGAGGTGGGGCACATGGAATGAAACCAGATATGGTCACTCTGCAGGCAATTCACAAGGTGATGGACATATGGGCACATCAAGAGATTCTGTTAACTTCAACCTAAGAGAATTAGAGATCCAGGGTACTTGTTAGAGAAGAGGCATTTACCCTACTCTGGGAGTATAACATAAAAAGAGTACTTACAAACTAATAAGAAAAATAAGTAGGTACTAATAAGAGTACCTACAAACTAAAGAGTACCTACAAACTAATTAATGAAAAGATAACCAATTTCACTCAGAGAAATAAAAATTTAAAACATTGAGATATTTAGGGTGAGTGAAATTGGATTATGATACACTTGATCTTAGCCAAAAGGCTGAGAAGCAATTAGATTATGATAATAGCTTTATAATTTACTAAAACTCATGAAAACAAATTAAAACAAATTAAATTTATGGCCTGTAAATTATACCACAATAAAACCATTTGAAAGTAAACTAATTAAAAAACACTTTGAAATATCACTTTATATCAAAACATTTGAGCCCTAGCCAGTGTGGCTCAGCTGGTTAGATGTTGTCCTGCAGACAACAGGTCATAGGTTCTATTCCTAGTCAGGGCACATGCCTAGGTTGTGGTTTGGTCCCAGTCAGGAGGCAGCCATTCGATGTTTTTCTCTCACATTGATGTTTCTCTCCCTCCCTTCTCCTCTCTCTGCAAAAACCTCTTTCCCTTCCTCTCTCTCTAAAAGCAATGCAAAAATGTCCTCAGGTGAGGATAAAAAATAGATATACTGTTCTTGTTTTAAAAAGATTTGATTAAATACTACGTTCCTAAGGGGATGGGGGAAAAAGCTGGTGAGAGTGACAACTCTTGGAGTGGCACTATCAGATTTACAAAGCCATTTATGCTTTGAGCCAAGAATTCCATTTATAGAACTTTATATGATAGATATGCTCTTACTGTTATGAATTTATAAGGAGTTTCACTGTGGTTTTGTACATTATGGATAGGTTCGGGTGCCTGGAGAAAGGGTTTAGATAGATATTGCAGTAGAGATAAATATATACAAACATATATACACATATATACATATATATCCTACACATAAAATAAAGGATTAAAAACCAAAATGAAAAAAATTATTAAAAAACAAGGATGGAGAAGAATAGAATTTTGCCAAGAAGAGAAGTCAGGGGATAACATTCCCTGGCTGGACAGAACATAGGTAAACAAGGCCTCCTACCCTATTAACTAGAATATAATTGTTACAAGGATTTTGCAGAGTAATTTGTATCTAGTAAAGTTGAAAATGCAAATGCCATATGACCTGACAATCCTCTTCTAGGAATATAAGAAATCCTCACACATGAGTAAAAGAAATATGGGCAAAGATATTCATGGGGCACTATTTGTGAAATAAAGAAAAATTTTAAAAAGAAACTTTGGAGTCAAGCTAGTGGCCCATCTCAAGGTTGATCCTTGAGATGGGCCACTACAAGGGTGCTGGATACACAAATGGGACATTCTTTGCATGAAATGCTATGTAGAGTGACATCGTATGGATAGGTGTAAGGCACATAAGATTTTAGTCAAAGAAAGGAACTGGCAGAATTTTAAACACAAAATAGTACTGTGTGTTGTTTATGAAAATAAATCATATGATGTAAAGGTATAAAAAATAAATGGGATCAAATGTTCTGGATGACTTAAAACTAAGATATAGAAAACAGCAAGCCATATCATGTTCTTGTATGAAAAAATTTAATACTATAAAAATGTCAATTCTCATTTTTTAAAATAAATTAGATATAATTCAAATCAGAATACCAACAGAGTAATTTTTTTAAAAACTGGATTAAATGACCTGAAAGATCATGTGGCAGAATAAATGACCAAGGATAACTAAGGAAAATTGAAAAAAGAATAATAAGAGACTTTCATCTTACTGGAAATAAAGACATTATAAAGCCACTATAATCAAATCAGTATAGCATTAGCAAAGTAATAAATAATTGAAAATAATAGAGACTCTAAGAATAGATTCCAGTATATGTAAGAATATAATATATGACAAAGGTAGTATTTCAATTCAGTGGAAAAGGGGTAGATTGTGAAATAAATGGTATGGGCACAAGTGGATACCCACCTGGAAGAAAATAAAATTAGATCCTTCCTATATGCCTAAATAAATTCTTGATGAACTAAAATATGAATGCTAAAATACCTTTTCAAGATATCAATCTTGAAAATCTCTCAGAGGAGACATGTGTGAACAGCATGTTCACAGGGAACAGCATGTGTAAAGGCCCATGGATGAAAGAGCTCAGCAAATTCTAGAAAAGGCAGAAGCTCCATGTGACTGGGATGAAAGGAGAGGCCAGGTATGCAGGGAGCTTCCCTAGAGCCATTACCATCTCTTCACTTCCTGTACCATTTCATTAATCTTTTTCTCTAAATCAACTCATGTTGTTATAAATCAAATTGTTTATAAAGTATAAATTTATACTGTTGACAAAATCATGGGTTCAATAGGCTAGTTATATATCTTCTGAAGCACGTAGAAATGAATGCCTTGACTATTAAGATGGGGAAAATGGCCTGGGAAAAAAATGGTGTGGAATTATCTTGATAAGTGGGATAAATTTGTATTTTGGAAGTTTCCTTGATATCTTGTTTGCAAGGAGGACTGGAGAAGGTAGGATGGGGTTGGAGTAAGTAGGGAGGTGGTTAGAGCAATAATTTCCTAGAAGATAGTGAGGTATAACCCAAAGGTCATGGGGAACATTCTTCCATTGGTTATTCTAAAATCTGACAATTTCCCAGCATCAACACAGCTACCACCCTCGTCCAAGTTGCCATTGTCTCACCTGGATTACTCTACTTGCTTTCTCACTGGAAATCTTCCAGCTTCCCCACTGTACATTTAGAACACAGGAGCCAGAGGATCCTGTGAAAATTTGAATTCTACCCCATCCCTGCTATGCTACACACCTTCACATGGCTCCTGACTTACTCAGGATCCACATGATCTGGTCCTTCATTGCTTCTTTGATCTTATCCATTACTTGCTTTAACTCTAGTCCAACTGGATCCCTTGTTGTTTCTCAAACATATCTGACACATATTCAGCTCAGGACATTTGCACTTGCCTTTGCTTTTGCCCATATATCCACATGGTTTCTTCACATGTTTAGAGCATCTACCCAAATGTTGCCTTCCCTGAGAAACCTAGACTACCTGCTGGTGAGGGCCAAGCCAGTTGTGGGTGACAACCTGGGTGCAGATGGAGCCTGGGGGCCCTCTAAGCTCTGAGCAGCATCTGGGCAGAAAGGTGGTTCTGGAGCTTGAGTCAATGTGAAGACTCCCTGAGACTGCCTAAACCCCTATATCTAAAGCCAAATATATCCATGACCTTTTCAGTTACATGAGCCAATAATACAATCCCCCAACCTCACCCCTTTTTTCCTTTAGTCAGTCTGAGGTAGTTTCCCCCCCCCCCATACTACTGAAAGAGTTCTGGCAATCAGAGTTGTGGTAGATTAAAGATGGCCAAAAATTCTTCATTACTGAGAGATATTTCCTCCCCTTAAGTATGGGTGGTCTCTCTGACAACCTGATCGAGAGAAAGTTATAGAAGTGACACTGCAGTTTCCAGGCCCAGGCTTTACAAGATTTGTAGCTTCTACCCACTGTTTCTTGAAACCCTTTCCATAGGAATTCTGAGTTGCCATGTGAAAAAGTCCAGTGACCCAGGAACCCATAGGTTCCTTACCCATGTTGCAAGGAACCCAAGCTAGCTAGGAGTAGAGACTTTGTGTGGAGCAGGAACTGCCCAACCAGTTGGTTCATCCCCTAATTATTTGAATATCACAGCTGAAGCTCCAGGTATCACAGAGCGGATATAAGCTATCTCTGCTGCATCCTGTCCAAATGCATGACCCACAGTTCTGTGAGATATAATAACAGTGAACTATTTTATGCAACTAAGTTTTGGAGTGCAGCTAAATTTTGGGTGCCACTAAGTTTTTCTTGTACAGCAATAGATAAATGCAAAATTTTTATTAGCAAAGAGCTGCACATCCCTATTGGATTGAGAAATGAGATAGAGAGGTGGGGCTATTGACATGCATAGGACTGTCTCACTTCCTTGGGAATTCTTACACACATCCATATGGGCACAGGATCCGTGGGTAGGATGGTGAAGCAGAAGGGTTCTTGAAAGCAGATGGCCCTGATTTTGAATCCCTGTTCCACTATAAAAACAGCTATGAGACCCAAGGGCAAGTTATTTCCCCTCTCTGAGCCTCATCTGTCAAAAACATTAGTGTTGTATTGTTAGGAACAGATGCTGCACGTAACAACAAGATAAAAGTTTATTTTTCTGTCATATGAAAATTCAGAAGTAGGTGATCCAGGGCTGTTATGTCACTCCCGGGTGTCAGAGACCAAGACATCTTGTTGCTCCTGGTTCAAGGCCTTCATTGCCACCATTACCTCATGATCCAAGACGGCTACTACCATCATGTCTACATTCTAGGAAGCAGGAAGGAAGAAGTCAACAACAACAAAAAAGACAAAAACTGTGCATCAGCTGTCTCTTAAGGAAGTTTACTAAAAATTAAACATTCACTTACATCCCATTGGCTAGAGCAAGGGAGTCAAACTCATTTTCACTGGGGCCATATCAGCCTCGTGGTTGCCTTCAAAGGCCGAAATAATTTTAGGACTGTATAAATGTAAGTACTCCTTAACTGTTAAGGAGTTGAAATTACACTCAGCCCTTTGACACCCCTGGGCTAGAGCATAGTTGCATCGACTATATCTAGCAGCAAAGGAGGATGGACAATAGAGTCTTTGGGAAGCCATGTGCTCAGCCAAAATTCTCCTATGGAAGAAGAAGAATGAATTTTGGAGGATATCTAAAAGACCCTGATACAAATATATCTGTCTAGAGATCTTGTAAAGACTATCATTAAATTGTGTGAAACATAGTAGGTGCTCAATAAATGTTGGCTTTCTTCTTTCTTCCCCTAGTCCTCACACATTACTTCTCTCCTCAATGGCTTTTCTCTGTCCCCAGACTCCAAGGATGAGCATCACTCTAGAGAAGGGCCCTGTTTTCTTCATAGCATTTATCACAACTATTTGCTTATTTGTTTATTGTCCATCTCTCTCCATTCTAATATAAATAACATAAAAAGAGGGACCAGCCCTGGCTAGTGTGGCTCAGTGGATTGAGTGCCGGCCTGCGAATCGAAGGGTCACAAATTAGATTTCCTGTCAGAACACATGCATGGGTTCCAGGCCAGGCCCCAGATGGAGGTGTGTGGGAGGGACCATAATTCCAAGGTCCATCCAGGAAAATAGAAACCACTTGGAAAGTTTAAAACTTTACACATAATTGTGTAAACAATGAAACTGCTAAGAACAGGGGACAGTCAGACAAGCCAGAAATAAGTAGCAGGAAGCTGATTCTTCTCTTAGGGCTGGAGAGACAAAGGGAGGAGTGGTATATTCCAAGTCCAGGGTCTTCTGTAACCCAGAGGATGTTCAGCCGGCCTGTTCTGTGAGAGCTGAGGCCACAGAAGGAACATAGCCACAACTAGAGATGCCATCTGAGACAGGGAAGAACGGGGAGAAATATTCTGTCTTTTCCTTTTCTCCTATACCTTTACACCCTTTCAGAGCCTCCTTTGGCTGAATCCAGTAGGGAACTAGCTGGCAATTGACTCTGGGAAATTTACCTGAAAGGATAGGCTCCCCACCCCCTACCACATAATATAGAACAGAGCAAGGAAGAATAAGGGATAGCTTTGAAAACAAACTAGACAGAGGTGGCAATGGAACCTTGTCTGTGTTGCTTACCTCTGTATCAGAGCTTTGAAGACATAGCCTGTCACATAGTAGGACCTCATGAAATAGTGAACAAATAGATTTGGTCATTTTATCACAATACCAAATCTATTAGAGTCCACAAAACAACTTTAGTCCCATGAGGGCATCCTGGGTGACAGGCCCACAGAGGCCAGTGCATCCCAGGTAGGCAGTGTGGCTACAGAGTTCTGCTTGGCCAGCATCTGAGAGGAGCCTCCTAACTTGAGGGTTCAGCTTAGCTTGCTTCATCTCCTGTCCAGTGGGCGCTGTCCTCTTCTCAGCCTCTGTAAGCACCAAGCATCCTCCATGATGAGTGTTTCTCCCCCCAGGGTGGGGAAGCACTTCCTCATCAGAAAGAGGGAGAGAGACAGAGGCAAAAAGGCAAAGAGGTAGGGACAGAGAAAGACTGAAATACAGAGATAGAGAGACAGAGACAGAAACAGAGATAATGGGACAGATGGAGAGAGACAGAGACAGATACTGAGAGACAGATAGAGACAGAGAGAGAGAGAAATAGCCATGTAAATAAGCTGCTTTCTGCCTGCTATTGTCTTGCATACACTAACAATGGGCACAGGGTGGTCTTAGCCTACAGTAGAACATGCTCAGGCAAGACCTGTGGGGAAGCACATGGATGTTATGAGCGGGGCTTCTGACCCTGGCAAAGAAATCATAAACTTGCCTAGCACATGAGTAGGCAACTTTATCCATATCCTGTAGAAAAATCTGAAGGATTGACTGGTAGGTCCAAATATTGGTAGAAAGGTACAGTAACAAGCACTCGATGAGCTATTGGTGGGATCAAATATGTATAACTGCAATTCGGAGAGGTATTTGGTGATACTAATAAAGAGATGCATACTTGTCAACTCAGCAGTTCCACTCACAGGTAAAGTTTTCAGCAACACTTTAAAATATTCATAACTGGCCCTGGCTGGCATAGCTCAGTGGATTGAGTGCGGGCTGCAAACAAAAGCATCACAGGTTTGATTCCCAGTCAGGGCACATGCCTGGGTTGCAGGCCACGGCTCCCAGCAACCGCACATTGATGTTTCCCTCTCTCTCTCTTTCTCCCTCCCTTCCCCCTCTCAAAATAGATAAATAAAATCTTTAAAAAAATATATTCATGACCACAGTAACAACATTCTTGGAACTAACCCAAAAGTCTGTTCACAGGGGTAAGGATAAAGGAATTGTGTTATACCATACAGCAATAATGCCACTCATCAGTGTGGAGGATTCTCACCAACAACAATGTGTGAGAGAAAAAAACAAGTCACAGGACAACACATGTATATTTCATTTAAATAGCATTTTAAAATAGGTAAAACATTTGTATATACTCTAGGGTTTTGCATACAAATTTGTGCACAGGGCTGGGAATACAAAACTAGGGCACACAGCATTTAGAGGATAATTTAAAGGATCTTCAAGAGTAGTGTTGATGCAAAAGATTTTCACATCATGGGCAGGTGTTAGAATGTGCATGGGTCAGGACCTAGCCTGAAACATCATACTTGTCAGGTGCTAGGAGGTGGAGAAAATCCCAGTGCCCATCCTGATAGTGAATTTGCACTCGATAAATTATAGTTATTATTTGTCCTCATTTATAGGTGGATGGAAACCCAGAGAAGAAGACCAATTGCACAGGGACACACAGTCTGTGGGAAATAAAACTTGGACTTGACCCCAGGAGGCCTCCTGGCCATTTCTACCTCTCAAAGCTGCAACTTAATATTCAGTGTTTTCCAAGACTGACCAGGACTTCTGGCAGTAATTTTCCTTTTGGCAAGAGAGAAACATAAGGAGAATTGTCTCTCTCCCTCTGGTTGGGCTGAACTGTATCCACCTGATATTCTTATGCTGAAGTCCTAACCCCCAGTACCTCAGAATGTGACTGTATTCAGGATAGGTATTTTAAAGAGGTAATCAAGGTGAGATGAGTTCATGTGGGTGGACCCTAATTCAATAGTGTCCTTACAAGAACCGAAGTTAGGACACACACGGAGAGGGACAACCAAATAAACAAACAATGTGAAGATGGCTGTCTGCAAGCCAAGGAGAGAGACCTCCATGAAACTAACCATGGCAAGACCTTGATCTCAGTCTTCCAGCCTCCAGAACAGTGAGGAAATAAATGTCTGCTATTTGAGCACCCCAGGCCATGGTACTTGTTATGGTAGCTGGAAGAAATGAATACATGCTTCTTAAACTAGTGCTAGAATTATGGTATGTGGCAGCTCATTGGAAATTATGGTATGGGTGTATGGCAGCTCACTGGAAAGCATGTGGTGAAATATCAGGGAACAAACTAGCACTTGGAGGATGCTGAGCTGAAACAAAAGAACCTGGGTCCCTAAGGATACCACAGAGCTGCCACACCAAGCTTAGAGCTTCTACCTGTAGACTTGTTACCTGAGGAAATTAAATGTCTGTGTTGTCTAAGTCACTTTGAGTGGCCTTAAAAGCACCCTAAGTGACCCAAATCCCCCATTTGAATGGCAGCAGTGGTACCTCCCACCAAGGCTGTTGCTCTTCTCTGTTTTCTCTCCTGGAAGTTAAGGATCCACTCTGAGTTTCAAGTTGAGTTCAAATATCACTTCTTCAACTAAAGGGATGTGACAACCAAAAATATTATGTGATCCTCAATTAAATTCTAAACCAGTTAAGAAATATCTATAAAGGACATTTTTGGAACAATTAATGACATTTGAATATGAATTGTGGGGTTAGATAATAGAATTGTATCAGTGGTAATTGTCCCTATTTTTTTATTTTATTTATTTATTTTTAGAAAAAGGAGAAGGGAGGGAGGATAAAAAGGAGAGAAACATCAATGTGTGGTTGCCTCTCACACACCCCACATCAGGGACCTGGCCTGCCACCCAGACATGTGTCCTGATTGGGAATTGAACTGGTGACCCTTTGGTTCACAGGCTAGCACTCAATCCACTGAGCCACACCAGCAAGGGCTAATTGTCCCTATTTTGATAAGTGTGACAAATGTTTATCACATTTAAGAGAATGTCCTTGTTCTTAGGAAATACACACTGAAATATGTGCTCATAAAGGGGCATTGTGGGAACATTTAAGACTTCCAGCCAAGATGGAGGCATAGGTAGATATACTGTGCCTCCTTGCACAACCAAAAGAAGGACAACAACAAATTTAAAAATAAAAAAACAACCAGAACTGACAGGAAATCAAACTGTATAGAAGTCTGACAACCAAGGAGTTAAAGAAGAAACATTCACCCAGACTGGTAAGAAGGGCAGCAACAGGCAGCTGGGGTGGAGAGGACTTGCAGCAAGGCAGCAGCTGGCAGAGCAGGCAAGTCATGGCTGGTAGAGCAAGGGGTCCCACATTTCATGCAGATAAACTGGGAGGAACGATTGGGGAGTGAGACAGACCATGCAACCCAGGGTCCCAGAGAGGGAAAATAAAGCCTCAAAATCTCTGGCTGCAAAAACCTGTGAGGATTGTAGTGTCAGGAGAAACTCCCAGCCTCACAGGAGAGTTTGGAGTTCGTTGGAGAGACCCATAGGGTCCTAGAATATACACAAACCCACCCACATGGGAATCAGCACCAGAAGGGCCCAGTTCACTTGTGAGTATCAGCAAAGTGACTGAAAGCTGGCAGAGAGTAGAGCAAGTGGCACTGTTCCCTCTAGGACCCCTCCCCCACTGACAGTGTCACAACACAGCCACATGGGTTGCCTCACCCTGGAGAACACCTAAGGCTCTCCCCCTTCCTACATAACAGGCATAATGAAACAAACAAACAAAAAAAGTTCAAATGAAAGAACAGAACAAAGCTCCAGAAAAAAATACAACTAAGTGAAGAAGAGATAGCCAACCAATCAAATGCACAGTTCAAAACACTGGTAATCAGGAAGCTCACAGAATTAGATGAGTATGGTCGTAAAACAGAGAAAAAAATGAAGACTATGAAAAGTGAAATAAAGGAAAATGTACAGGGAACCAACAGTGACAGGAAGGAAATCAGGACTCAAATCAATGGTTTGGACCAGAAGGAAAAGAAACATTCAAGTGGAACAGAATGAAGAAATAAGAATTCAAAAAAATGAGGGGAGGCTGAGGAACCCCAGGAAAACTTCAAACATTCCAACATGCAAATCATAGGGGTGCCAGAAGGAGATGAGGAAGAACAAGAAATTGAAAACTTATTGGAAAAAAATAATGAAGGAGAACACCCCCATTCTGGCCAAGGAAATAAACTTGCAGGAAGTCCAGGAAGCTCAGAGAGTCCCAAAGAAGTTGGACTCAAGGAAGCACACACCAAGGCACATCGTAATTACATTACCCAAGATTAAAGATAAGGAAAGAATCTTAAAAGCAGCAAGAGAAAAGGAGACAGTTACCTACAAAAGAATTCCCATAAAACTATTAGCTAATTTCTAAAAAGAAACCTTGCAGGCAAGAAGGGGTTGGAAAGTATTCCAAGTCATGAAAGGCAAGGACCTACATTCAAGATTACTCCATATAGCAAAGCTATCATTTAGAATGGAAGAGCTAATAAAGTGCTTCTCAGATAAGATCAAGTTAAAGGAGTTCATCATCACTAAGCCATTATTGTATGAAATGTTAAAGGGACCTATCTAAGAAAAAGAAGATAAAAAATACAAACAGTAAAATGACAACAAATTCACAACTATTAACAACTGAACCTTAAAAACAAAAACAAAAATGAACTAAGCAAACAACTAGATAGGAACAGAATCACAGAAATGGAGATTACATAGAGGGTTATCACCAGGGGAGGGAGAGGGACATAGAGGGGGAAAAGGTACAGGGAATAAGTAGCATAAATGGTAGACAGAAAATATACAGGGGGAGGTTAAGAATAATATAGGGAATACAGAAGCCAAGGAACTTATATGTACGACCCATGAAAATGAACTAAAGGTGGGGAACGTGGGTGGGAGGAGGTATGCAGGGTGGAGAGGAATAACAGGGGGGAAATGGGACAACTGTAATAGCATAATCAATAAAATATATATTTTAAAAGGGGCATTGTGTCCCAAACATATTCTCAAATGTTTTAGAAAAATATGCATACCTCAATGTACATATTATACAGAGAATTATGAAGCAAATAGGACAAAATGTAAACCATAGATAAATCTGGGTGAAGAGTATATGAGAACTTGCACTGAAGTTAAAAGTTACCCAAAATGAAAAACAAAAACAAAAACAACTCCTTTCTTTAAAAAATAACCTCTCCAAACTGTCCTCTAGCAGAGCCTCTCCCTACACATAGGACATTTTGTGCCCATTCCTCAGGGTCTTGTCTCTCTGGCCTCACTTAGCATCCAACATTCAAAGGCCATGTATTTTCACAGATGTGCACTCACTTTAGGCATTCAATTGGTTGCATATGTTTAAGGGGAAAAAAGGGAATTTATTGGCTCACAGAACCAAAATCTCCAGGGTGGACTATTTCAGGCAACTTGAATTAGGGTACATATCAAATTCACACATGAACACAGGCTCCTCCCTGACAGGCTCTGTCCTCCTGGTTGCAAAATGACTGCAGCAGTTCCAGCCCCTACAGCTTTTCACGTCCAAGATCAGCTGGAAGAATGTGAGATCTCCTTCCAGAAAATTCTCTTCTGCAAATTTTTATCAGATTTAGTTGGGTCATGAGTTCATCCTTGAATCAGCCTCTGCAGCCAGGAGCACACAGTGGCCAGACTGGCCCAGCCTGAGTCATGAGCCCACCTTGAGCAATTGACTGGGGGCAGTTACCTCAGAGGAAAATCAGGATATAATTTCAGAAAAAAATGGGAATGGATGTTGGGTGGCAAAACCCACAGAAGGCCACCTCAGCTCATACCTTGACTGTCCAAAATCCGTAAGCATCCCTCCCATGTTCATATCAGAGGGAAGTGTTTTAGACAGAATTGTGTCATCTAAAGATGCCCCCCCTAATCTCTGGAAACTGTTAATACCTGTAAATTTGTTCTTTACATAATCAAAGGGACTTCTCATATGTAAAATTACTAATCAGTTGACCTTAAAATAGGGAGATAATCATAGCTTATGTTGGTGGGCTCATTGTAATCATGTGAGCCCTTAGAAGCAGACAACTTTCCTTGGCAAGTGGTAAAAGAAGAAATCAGAAGAGGAAGTTAGAGAAAGCTAGCAGAAGGGGGAAAGATTCAACTCTCAAGAAGGATTTGAAGCAAATTGCTGCTTTGAAGATGGAGGGGGTCACCTGGAAAACAAACAAGGACCCCAGTCCTACCAAATAATTGTGCCAACAACATCAATGAGCAGTGATCTCTTACCCAGTGAGTCTTCAGGAAAGAGCCGAATCTGCCAACACCTTGGCAGATTTGGGGTTTCCCAAGACCTTGATTTTAGTCTTGGGAAACCCTAAGAAGATAACACAACTGAGGCATGCTCTGCCTGGACCCTTTACCTACAGAAACCATAAGACACAATGGTAAATGAATGTTGTTTTCAGCCTCTAAGTCTGTAATAAACTGTTATAGTAGCAATGAAGAAGGGGAGACTGGAAGCAACACACTGTCTCTTACTGTTACACATCCAGCCCCAGGACCAGGATTCCAGTGATCCAGTATGGAGATCTAAACTTAACATTCCATCACCATTAACATGACTTGTTTGGAAAGGAAAGGAAAAATGTATCAACTCCCATGTAGGAAAGGAGAGAGTAGATGACCAAAGCAGTGAGCCCTAGCCCGTAGCATATCTCAAGGCTTGCTAGCAAAAATATTGGGAAATGTTTGACATAGAATTCCCATATGACTCAGCAGTGCAACTCCTAGGTATGTACCCAAGAGCCAGAAAACATGTCCATACAAACACTTGTGCTCTAATGTTCATAATAGCATTGTTCATGAGAGCCAAGAGGTGGAAACAACCCAAATGCTGAACAACTGATGAATGGATACAATGGAATATTATTTGGTCATAGAAAGGAATGAAGCACTGACAAAGGCTATGATGATATAGAAAAGCAGATTAGTGGTAAATGGGTATACCATAGTTTTTAGTATATTCAGAATTGTGCAATTATTACCTGTCTAAATTTAGAAAATATTAATCATCCTCCAAAGAAACCCTGTACCCATTAGTTATTATTCTCCATTCCCCACTTCCCCAGCCCCTGGTAAACACTAATCTTAGTTCTGTCCTTGTTAAGGACATCATACAAATGGAAACTCATACTTTCTGGTCTTTTGAAACTGGTGTCTTTCACTTAGCATAATGTCAAAGTTCATCCATGTTGTAGCATGTATCAGAACTTCTTCCTCATGAGTTTCTTGGGCTGCCAGTTCAATCACCCCAATTTTGCTCTTTGAGAGGTGGTTCTCTGCATACCCTTTACCGTGGCCATGTTTGAGGTGGGCATTGATGTTTTCATCTCTTTAGTAGCTAGTTTCTGATGGTGCAGATTCTAGATGTTAGAGATTGCTTAGACTTAGAGAGAATGTCATATAGTCTTTTGTTTGCTTGTTTTTGCCAGACTTGAATGTGTTTCTGGCAGTGCAACCCCATCAAAAACTTAGGTTTTTTACCCCTCCTAATTTCTTTATAAAAACATATTGTGAAATATTTCAGGCACACAAAAGATTAAACAAAATAATGTAAAAACACCTAGCTTAAGCATTAAAACCAATACAGTTGTCAGAAATTCACCACATTCTTGAAGAAAATGTAAAACTTTTTTTTTTTTTTGTAACTTTAGGGTAGGGAGGGAATTTCTAAGCATTGCACAGAAAGCAGAAGATAAAAGAGAAGGGTTAATTCATTGGGCTACATTAAAAGTTTCAAGTCCTATATAGTAAAAGGTACTATAAACAAATTTAAATGGCAAACAATTAACTGGGAGACTATTTGCAATGCGTATAGTGAAGTAACAGTGAATATCTGTAATATGCAAAGTGCTTCTAAAATCAGTAAGGAAAAGACAAATAACCCAACAGAAAAATAAGCAATTCATCCAAGAAGAAATATAATGGTCAATAAACATAAAAAGCAAGAATGCCCTCATTTATAATCAAACATAAATGAAAAATAAAAACAACAAAATACCATTTTTAATTTAGCAGATTGGCTACACAAAAAAAATTACACAAGTAACAGGAGTAACTTCCTTCAATGGCAAGCCTATGGGAAAGTAAACGCTTTGTTCTCCCACTGATGAGAGTGTAAATTGATATAACCATTTTGGAAGAGGAATTAACTAGAATCTATCTAAATTTAGAGTGTACACACCTACTATCACACAATTAGTAATACATTATTCAGAAATACTAGCAATGAAAAAATAAATACAAAAACATCATTTGTAATAGCAAAAATATTGGAAACAGCTTTAGTGGCCACAATATGGACTGGTTAAATAGATTTTGATACAACCATTATTTGGCTGTTATGCAGCTTTTTCAATGGATGAGTTAGACATGTATGTGTTGATAGGAAATGTTGTTCACAATTTATATCAAATGGGAAAAACTCAGTTATAGAATAATAGATATATTATAATCCCACTGCTATTAGAAAACCTATATGATAATGTGTATATGTATTCCTTAGGGTTGTCTGTGAGTGGCATTGTTTGAAATGTAGTAACAAACATATTTATTTTGTTATCCAGAAAACAGAAAGAACTTTTAAAAACCTAATTAGGAATGTGTAATAGGTATGTAATTTTAAATAATAAAAATGAGATCTATTTTATTATTTTTCTTTCATATATTGTGCCTTTTGCACTCCATTTAAGAAAATTTTTGCCTAGCCTAATGTCACAAAGATTTTTTTCCTATGTTTTCTTCCAGACTTGAAAGAGTTTTACCTCTTACATTTAGACCTATGATTTTTTAAAAAGTTTTTAGCATGTGCAAAATAAGGATTGGAGTTTCTTTTGTTCCATAAACATATTTAATTGTTCAAATACCATATGTTTAAAAAGCAATAGCTTCCCCCATTGAATTACTTTGGTAACATGGCAAAAAAATCAAATGATCATATGTGTGGGTCTATTTCTGGACTCTTCTCTTTTTCATAGATCTATAGATTTATCCTTACACCAAAATCACAGTCTTAATTGATATAGCTTTATAGAAAGTCTTGATATCAGATTGTGTAAGCCATCTGACACTATTCTTTTTCATGATTGTATGGGTCCTTTACCTTTCCATATAAATTTTGATATTTTGTTGTAAATTTCTTTTAATAAAGACTGGATTTCTACTGGGATAGAATTTAATGTATAGATCAAAGGTGTTAAATTTTGTCAAAAGCTTTATTTACATCATTCAAAATGATGGTGTGATTTCCCCTCTTATTCTATTATATAGAGAATTATATTAATTGATTTTGGATGTTAAATCAACTTTGCATTCCTGGAACAAACTAAACATGGTTAAAACATATTACTCTTTTTATATATTACTATATTCAATTTGTAAAAATTTTGTTTAAGGCTTTTGCATCTATGTTCATGAGAGATTTTGGTCCATAGTTCTCTTTTCTTGTGACTTTTAAAAATGTAACTATCAAATTTTTTAAAAAATTCACCCATCCCCCACCCCTCTTTCCTTTGTCAACAACTATCACTTTGTTCTCTACCTCTCTGAGTCTCTTACTGTTTCACTTTGCTTATTGATTTTTTTCTTAGATTCCACGTATAAGTGAAATCATATGGTATCTGTCTTTCTCTGTCTGACTTATTTCACTTAGCATAATATTCTCTAGGTCCATTCATATTGTAAAAATGGCAAGATATCATTTTTTTCATTGCTGAGTAACATTCCATTCCATATACAGAGG
Source organism: Tonatia bakeri (assembly GCA_004024845.1). Taxonomy (NCBI): domain Eukaryota; kingdom Metazoa; phylum Chordata; class Mammalia; order Chiroptera; family Phyllostomidae; genus Tonatia; species Tonatia bakeri. Next base: position 14,846 of record PVIA01007370.1, on the reverse strand, counting down.
TGTGCAAAGGTAGGTTTACAATTGTGAGTATGCAAAAACAGGTTATTCTTTTATTATTATGCATTAATTATTGTATTATAATAATATAATAATTTTTCCTACCCCTATATATACACCACATCTTCATTCATTCATCTTTTGATGGACAGTTAGGTTGCTTCCTTATCTTGGCTATTTTAAATAATGCATCAATAGTTATATTTTGCTGGTTTGTTTGTTTTGTTGATTAGGTTCCTGTTAAAGGTGAGATCATATGGTATTTGTCTTTTACTACCTGGCTTATTTTGCTTAACATAATGCTTTCCAGTTCCATCCATGCTGTCACAAAGGGTAGGAACTCCTTCTTTCTTTCTGCTGCATAGAATTCCATTGTGTAAATGTACCATAGTTTTTTTATCCATTCATGAGAACAGACTGACAGTGACCAGAAGGGAAAGGGGAGGGAATTTTAGGGGAAAAGGGGAAGGATTTGCAGGAACAAGTATAAAGGACACATGGACAAAAACAAGGGGGGGTGGAAATGGGAGGGATGTGGGGAGGGATTGGGGAGTGAGCTGGGATGGGAGTAAAAGGCAGAAAACTGTACTTGAAAACAATTAAAATAAAATAATAAATAAATAAATAAAGGTCAATGAATATAGGCCTTTTTGAAATAGCATTTTTATATTTTTGGATACATATCCCAAAGTGAAATTACTGGATTGTATAATAGCTATATTTTTCATTTTTTGAGGAATCTCTATATTGCTTTCCATAATGGCTAAACCAATTTACAATTCCAAAATCATGTACGAGGATCATCTTTTCTCCATATCCTCCCCAGTCCTTGTTATTTGGTCCTTTTTTGTGTGTGAGATAGCTATTCCAACAGATGTGAGATGGTATCTCATTGTGGTTTTGATTTGCATTTTCCTGATGATTAGTGATGTTGAGCATCTTCTCATATGTTTATTAGCCTTCTGAATGTCCTCTTGGAGAAATGCCCATGTTTTAATTAGACTTTGGGGGAACAGTTTTTTGATGTTGAATTATATGCATTCCTTACATATTTTGGTTATTAACCCCTTGTCAGATGAATCATTTGTGAATATCTTCCCCAGTTCAGTAGGTTGTCTTTTCATTTTGTTGATGGCTTCCTTCACTGTGAAAAACCTTTTTAGTTTTATGTATCCCCATTGTTTATTTTTTCTTTTGTTTCCTGTGTCCAAGGAGATATGTCAAAAATGTTGCTAAGAAAAATATCAGAGATTTTACTACCACCTATGCTTTCTTCTAGGATTTTTATGGTCTTGTGTCTTAGATTTAAGTCTTTAATCCATTTTGAGTTTGTTGTATGTATTGTAAGAAGGTGGTCTAGTTTCATTTTTTGCATGTGTCTGTCCAATTTCCCCATTACCACTTATTTAAAAGATGATTTTTATCTCATTGTATGTTCTGCTCTCTTTGTCATATATTAATTGACCACATAAGCATGGGTTTATTTCTGTTCTCTCTATTCTATTTCATGTGTCTATTTTTTTGTATGCCAGTACCATTCTGTTTTAATTGCTACGGCTTGTTGCTACAGCTTGTGGTACAGTTTGATATCAGGTAGCTTGATACCTGCAACTTTGTTCTTTTTTTCCAAGATGGCTGTCATCTTGGAAAATTCAGAGTATTTTATGGTTTCACATAAATTTTTGGATTATTTGCCCTAGTTCTGTGAAATATGCCATTGATATTTTCATAGAAATTGTGTTGAATCTATAGATTGCTCTGTGTATTGTAGGCATTTTAACAATGTTAATTCTTCCTATCCATGAGAACGGTTTGTATCTTCTTTAATTTTTTTTAATGTCTTATAATTTCCCAGGTATAGGTCTTTTAAGTCCTTGGTTAAATTTATTCATAGGTATTTTTAAGCAATTATAGTGGGATCGTTTCCTTAGTTTCTCTGTCTGAAGTTTATTACTGGTATATAAAAATGCAGCCAATTTCTGAATATTTACTTTGTATTCTACCACTTTACTGAATTTATTTAGCAGTTCTAGTAATTTTGGGGAGGAATCTTTAGGGTCCTCCATCCATAGTATCATGTCATCTACAAATGACAGTTTTACCTCTTCCTTTCCAATTAGGATGCCATTTACTTCTACTTCTTGTCTGATTTCTGTACTGTGTTGAATAAGAGAGGTTAAAGCGGATATCCCTGTCTTGTTTCTGAACTTAAGGGAAATGTTTTCTTGTTTTCCTCCATTGAATATGATGATAGCTGTGGGTTTTTCATATGTGGCCTTTATTATGTCGATATATGTTCTCTCTATTCCATTTTGCTAAGAGATTTTTTTTGTTTATCATAAATACATGCTAGATTTTGTCAAATGGGTTTCCTGCATCTATTGATATGATCATAGAATTATATCCTTCTTTTTTTTAATGTCGTGTATCATGTTAATTGATTTGCAGATATTGCACCATCCTTGCATCCCGAAGATAAATTCCATTTGATCACAATGCCTGATCTTTTTAATATATTCTTGAGTTAGGTTTGCTAATACTTTGTTGAAGATCTTTGCCTCTATGTCTTTCAGGGATTTTGGCCTATAATTTCCTATCTTTGTAGTGTTTTTATCTGGTTTTGGAATCAGGATAATGGTGGCCTTATAAAATGAGATTTTGAGTCTTTCCTCCTCTTGAAGTTTTTGGAGTAGTTTGAGAAGAATATGTATTAATTCTTTAAATGTTTGGTAAAATTCACATATGAAGCCATCAGTCCAGGACTTTTGGGGTTTTTTTGTGAGTTTTTTTATTACTGCTTTGATTTCATTTGTTCTAATTGGTCTGTTCAGACTTTCTGTTTCTTTCTGATTCAGTTTTAGAAGATTGCATGTTTCTAAGAATTTACCCATTTCTTCCAGATTATCAAATTTGTTGGCACATGGTTGTTCATAATGTATTCTTATAATCTTTTGTGTTTCTGTGGTGTCTGTTGTTACTTCTCCTGTTTTGTTTCTGATTTTATTTATTTCAGTCCTCTTTTCCATGATGAGCCTGGTTATAGGTTTATCAGTATTGTTTATCTTTTCATAGAATCAACTCTGGATTTCATTAATTTTTTGTATTTTTGTATTCTATTTTGTTTATTTATGCTCTGCTCTTTTTTTCTTTTTTTGAGATTTCATTTTATTCTATTTTTAATATATTTTATTGATTATGCTACTACAGTTGTCTCATTTTCTTACCCCCTTCACTCCCCTCCACCCTGCAAATCCCCTCCCACCCGCATTCTCTCTACCTTCAGTTCATGTTCATAGGTCATACATATAAGTTCTTTGGCTTCTACATTTCCTAAACTATTCTTACCCTCCCCTTGTCTATTTTCTACCTACCATCTATGTACTTATTCTCTATCTTTTCCCCCTCTCTACCCCCCACCACTCCCCTGTTGATAACTCTCCATGTGATTTCCATTTCTGTGGCTCTGTTCCTGTTCTAGTGTGTTTGCTTTTGTTTTTGTTTTAGGTGTGGTTGTTAATAATTGTGAGTTTGCTGTCATTTTACAGTTTACATTTTTTATCTTCATTTTCTTAGATAAATCCCTTCAACACTTCATATAATAAGGGCTTGGTGATGATGAACTTCTTTAACTTGACCTTATCTGAGAAGCACTTTATCTGCCCTTCCATGCTAAATGATAGATTTGCTGGATAGAGCAATCTTCGATGTAGGTCCTTGCCTTTCATAACTTGGAATACTTCTTTCCAGCCCCTTCTTGCCTGCAAGATCTCTTTTGAGAAATCAGCTGACAGTCTGGTGGGAACTCCTTTGTAGGTAACTGTCTCCTTATCTCTTGCTGCTGTTAGGATTCTCTCCTTCATTTTTACCTTGGCTAATGTAATGATGATGTGCCTTGGTGTGTTCCTCCTTGGGTCCAACTGGTTTGGGACTCTCTGAGCTTCCTGGACTTCCTGGAAGTCTATTTCCCTTGCCAGATTGGGGAAGTTTTCCTTTAATATCTGTTTAAATAAGTTCTCAATTTGTTGCTCTTCCTCTTCCCCTTCTGGTACCCCTATAATTCGGATGTTGGAATGTTTAAAGATGTCCTGGAGGTTCCTAAGCCTCTCCTCATTTTTTTGAGTTCTTATTTCCCCATTCTTTTCTGTTTGGTTGTTTCTTTCTTCCTTCTGCTCCACTCTATTGTTTTGAGTCCCAGTTTCCTTCCCATCACTATTGGTTACCTCTGCATTTTCCTTCACTTCTCTTATCATAGCCTGCATTTGTTCATTTAATTTGTGACCAAAATCAACCAATTCTGTGAGCATCCTGATCACCAGTGTTTGAACTGTGCATCTGATAGGTTGGCTATCTCTTGGTCGCTTAAAATGATGGGTTCTGGGGCTTTGATTTGTTTTTCTGTTTGAGCCATCTCTCTATCTCTCTCTCATTCTCTTTCTCTCTCTCTCTCTCTCTTTTTTTTTTTTGGTCTGGTTGCACCTGATACAGTAAGGGGCAGAGCCTTAGGTGTTCACCAGGGCTGGGCACTCCAGTCGTTGGGTTGTGATGTTGTATGTGGGGGCAGGGTCGAGAGGGAACAATGGCGGTTACTCCATTCTCTGTGGGACCTCAGTCATCTCTGCTGCTCCCCCCAAGCAAACTGGGCCCCTCTGATGCCAATTCCCACGTGGGTGGCCTTGTGCACGCCATGGAACCCTCCAAAAACATCCCTCGTGAGGCTGGGTGTCTCTCTGTGCACCTCAACTCCCACAAGTGACCTCAATCAGTGTCCTGAGGCTCTATTTCCCAGTGCTATGATCCTGGGTTGTGCGCACTGCCTTGCTTTACAATCTCTGTCTCACTGGGTCTGCCAGTTGCCGGTTGCCACCCCTGGGCCGGGGTCTGCCAGCTGCCACCTGTGCACTCAGGGTCCAACTGCTATGGTTTTGTGTGCCCCGGCTGCCTTACATGTCCAGTCCCACTGCTCTCTGCTCTGCGTGCCAGGACCCGCGCCTGACTGCTCATCTCCACCCCTCTTACTGGTCTGGATGCATGGGTCCATCAAAAAAAAAATGAGGAGAGGCTTAGGAACCTCCAGGACATCTTTAAATGATCCAGCATCTGAATTATAGGGGTACCAGAAGGAGAAGAGGAAGAGTGACAAGTGGAAAAGTTACTTGAACAAATAATAAAGGAGAACTTCCCCATTCTGCCAAAGGAAATAGACTTCCAGGAAGTCCAGGAAGCTGAGAGAGTCCCAAAGAAGTTGGACCCAAGGAGGAACACACCAAGGTACATCATAATTACATAGCCAAGGTAGAACTGAAGGAGAGAATCCTAAAAGCAGCAAAAGATAAGGAGACAGTAACCTACAAAGGAGTTCCCACCAGATTGTCAGCTGATTTCTCAAAAGAGACCTTGCAGACAAGAAGGGGCTGGAAAGAAGTATTCCAAGTCATGAAAGGCAAGGACCTACATCCAAGATTGTTCTATCCAGCAAATCTATCATTTAGCATGGAAGGGCAGATAAAGTGCTTCTCAGATAAGGTCAAGTTAAAGTAGTTCATTATAACCAAGCCCTTATTTTATGAAATGTTAAAGGGACTTATTTAAGGAAAAGAGGATTAAAAAAAGATGTATAGTAAAATGACAGCAAACTCACAATTATGAACAACCACACCTAAAACAAAAACAAAAAGAAACTAAGCAAACAACTAGAGCAGGAATAGAACCACAGAAATGGAGATCACATGGAGGGTTAGCAACAGGGGAGTGGGAGGAGAAGAGGGGCAAAAAGGTGCAGAGAATAAGTAACAGAGATGGTTGGTAGAAAATAGACAGGGGGAGGGCAGGAATAGTATAGGAAATGTAGAAGCTAAAGAACTTATGACACATGGACATGAACTAAAGGGGGGGGAATGTGCGTGGGAGAGGGTGTGTAGGGTGAAGAGGAATAAAGGGGGGTAATGAGACAACTGTAATAGCATAATTAATAAAATATACTTAAAAAGAATGAGGAGATCTTAAGAATCCTTTGGGAAATATGACATGTAACAATACCTGCTCCATATCATGGGAATAATAGAAGGAGAAGAGAGTGAGCAAAGGATTGAGAGCCTATTTGAAGAAATAATGACTGAAAACTTCTTTATGCTGGTGGAAAACAAAAGACATGCAAGTCCAGGAAGAACAGAGAATCCCAAAAAAGATGAACCCAAAGAGGACCACACCAAGACACATCATAATAAAAATGGCAAAGCTTAAATATAAAATGACATCCTGAAAGCTACAAGAGAAAAGCAGGTAGTTATCTACAAGGGACCTCCAATCAGATTGTTATCTGATTTGTCAAGAGAAACATTTCAGGCCAGAGGGGATTGGCATGAAATATTCAAAGTGATGAAAAGCAAAGACATATGACCAAAGCTACTTTACCCAATAAGGTTATCATTAAAATTGAAGGAGAAATAACAAGCTTCCCAGACAAGAAATAGCTAAAAGTCTGTTAAAACCAAACCATTACTGCAACAAAATGTTCAAGAGCTTGCTTTGGAAAGAAGAAAAATAAAACAAAGGAAAATAGTTTAAAAATAAAATGAGATAATATGCATCTATCAATTATCACCTTAAATGTAAATAGCTTAAATGCTACAACAACAACAGCAAACAAACAAACTAGGGTAGCTGAATGGATAAGAAAATAAGACCCATATATATTCTGTATCCAAGAGATGCACCTCAGATCAAAAGATACACACAGACTAACAGTAAAGAGATGAAAAACAAATAAAATATAGAACAACCATCACTAAGTATCATCAGAAATTGTGTTGAATGGAAGTCTGACAACTATGGCATAAAAAAACCCACATCCATCCAGACTGGTAGGAGGGGCACGGGTTGGTTCCACACCCATGTGGACAAAAAATTCAGGAGGAATATCTTGAGAGTAAGGAGTCCCAGACTCACACCAGGCCCACCAGTCCAGGATTCCAGTGCCAGGAAATAAGTTCCCACAGCTTTTGTCTGCAAAAACCAGCAGGGATTGAGTTTGTGGAGGAGGCTGCTCAAGCCCTAAGCAGTTCCTCTTGGGAAACCCAAATACAGATTCACTTACTCAGACTCACTTCATCTGAGCTCCAGCACTAGAATGGCAGTTTGAAGGGTGCTAGTGGTATACAGGAAGAGACTGAAGTGGTTGGCATTGGGATGATCAGAGGCTATTGCTCCTTTGTTGAGTCCTCCCCCTACAGAGCTGGTAGGCTGCTGCTATATTTTAGACTCCATTAACCTGGCTAACACTGTGTGACCCACCTTGGAAATCAACAGAGCCTCTACCCCACCCAACTTATGGGCCCACCCAAGCTGCTTTTCTGTAATAATTGCAGGTCCTATCAAACAAACGACATCTGACTTCAGTGAGTCTTAGCAGCAGCTAGATTAGAAACGCAGTTTGGCTTCACCTGGGAATCTCCAATCCCAGCACAAGTAGCAGCCATCTCAGATTGCTTTACAGTTCATACAGAGTGACCCAGGCAAAACACAGGATGTGGCTGGCCTTGCCCTTCACCACATAGGAAACACTGGGGCCAACTCACACACTGGAAAGCTACACACCATGTCAGAGAATCACCACCTTCCCCATGCACAGCTGATTCTCCACAGAGGGCAGAGGATGGAGGTCAGTGGTCATAGCCAGTTCTTGCAGGTGACTGACCTGGGTAAATCCCTCTCATTGGTCTGCCAATAGCAATCAAGTCTCAACTACAAGAGGAAGGTGTACTCAGCCCACACAGAGGGCACACCTAGAATACCCAGCTTGGGTGATAGGGGAGGCTGTGTCACTGGGCTCTACACACCTACTACATTAGGCCACACTAAGAAGACATATAATCAAAGCAGCTCTACCTAATACATAGAGACAAACACAGGAGGTGGTCAAAATGAGAAGATAAAGAAACATGGCCCAAATGAAAGAACAGATCAAAACTGCTGAAAAAGAGCTAAACAAAATGGAGACAAGCAATCTATCAGATGCAGAGTTCAAAACAATAGTTATAAGTATGCTCAAGGAACTTAGTAAGGATCTCAGCAACATAAAAAAGACTCAGTCAGAAATGAAGGATACACTAATTGAAATAAAGGACAATTTACAGGGAAACAACAGTAGAATTGATGAAGTAGAGAACCCAATAAATGATTTGGAACATAAGGAAGCAAAAAGCAACTAATCAGATCAAGAAGAAAAAAGGATTTAAAAAATGAGGGTAGTAATAAATAGCCAATGAGACAACTTGAAGAGGTCCAACACTCACCTCATAGGGGTGCCAGAAGGAGAAGAGAAAGAGCAAGAAATTGGAAATCTATTTCAAAAAATTATGAAAGAAAATTTCCCTAATTTGATTAAGGAAATAGACATGCAAGTCCAGGGAACACAGAAAGTCCCAATTATGATGGATGCAAACAGGTTCACTCCAAGACACAACATTATTAAAAAGCCAAAGATTAAAGAGAAAGAGAGACTCTTAAAAGCAAGAGAAAAAAGTTAGTTACCATAAGGTTGCCAGGCGGGGTGTGGGTGGGGGTGAATGGGTGAAAAGGTGAGGGTATTAAGAAGTACAAATAGGTAGTTACAGAATAGTCATAGGGATTCAAAATATAGGTAATGGAGTAGCCAAAGAATTTATATGCATGACCTATAGACGTGAACAATGGTGGGGGATTGCCTGAGGGAGCAGGGGGCACTGGGTGGAGGGGGCCAAAGGGGAAAAAAATCAAGACAATTGTAATAGTGTAATCAATAAGATATAATTTTAAAAAGAAATACTAAATTATGGTAACAAAGGAAACAAATAAAACAAGAGTATGTGAAAATTACAAAAAAGTAATTTGAAAGTAAAGGGATGAAAATAGATATTTTATGCAAATGTAAAAATGCTGAGGTAGCAATACTCATATCTGACAAAATAGACCTTAAACCAAAGGTAGGTTTTTTTCTGCCATTCTTGAATATTGGGAAGGTCCAGAGCTAAGTATATTTGCCACCTCGATGACAGCCCTTGCTGTGGAACCCCAGGTGTCCTCATTGGAATCTGAACCAATGATGCTGGGTTCTTCCACATTTCCAAAGCCAGGGCTTAATGCCCAGTTCTTACCTTGATTTTTAATGGGGGATTTGCTAGCTCCAGTGACTCTGCAACCTCGATCAATTAGTGGCCCTTCAATAGGAGTAATGGAAATGAAATCACCTTTACTTGCAGGTGGGTCACCAGCACAACCAGTCATACCAGCTCACAAAGATAAAAGAGCTCCACCAATTAGAAATATGTATGATGACATTTCCAGACCAGGACTTGGATCAACACCTCTAACTACAAGAAGACAGCCAAACATCCAGTAATGCAGCATCCTCTAGTTGGAGTTATGACAAAGGCTCCTGGGACAGGGCAAAGTATGTTTAGTCCAGCAAACATTAGTCAACCATGAAAGACAATGTTATCTCCGGCTTGTTTGGATACTTTTTATATTCAAGAAGATTCTCTGACTTCTGATGATCACCTTGATGACACCTGAGTAACTGTGTTCAGGTTTCCTCAAGCATCTGCTTCCTATACATTAGTACAATTTGCACAATATGGGAATACCTTAAAACATGTGATGTCTAACACAGGAAATTGGATGCATATCCATTATCAATCTAAACTGCAGACCCAGAAAGCCTTAAGCAAAGATGGGAGGATTTTTGGAGAGTCCACCATGATTGGTGTAAAACCATGTACAGATAAAAGTGTTATGGAAAAACAGTGACAGGTGTGCTTTAACATCTTCAACTCTAGCCTTTACACAACCAATCAAAACGTTAGGTACATCAGCCCAACCTGAAAGTACTGCTAGGATTTCTACCATGAGACTGCTTGCTACAGTGTACAAGGCTTCTACTAATGACTATCAGGTAATTTCTGACAGACAGATGCAAAAAAAGGTGAAAGTCTTGTATCCAAAGCAATGGAGTACATGTTTGACTGGTAGTACAGTAAGAGCTAAGAACTCAATCAACAACAAAGGAGGAGGCTGCGACACTAAAATAGCATAGCACTGACAGGAGTCCTTTGGTTAGTTATATAACCACTCTAGGCCATATTGATAGCTATCTCATACTTTTAGAAGACTTTTTTCTCTAAGGACACAGTATATTTGTAGCTCATACTTTATTTTTTTTTGTTTTAATTGTTGTTCAAGTACATTCTTTTTACTCCTGTCCTCACACTTTAAAAGAAGCTTGAGATGTTTTAAAGAAACAAAAAATCCCTTTAGGATTTTGTGTTTTCTATGGTAATGCATGCTTAAGCATCAAAAACTCCACATTGATAACTGTACATTACATAATAGAGTTTGCAGTGAGGCTTTGTAGTGTTCATGAGTTGAAGGGGTGAATTTCGTGAAGGGTAATTGTTCACCTACTTATAACAAGACACAAAGATTACAGTTAACAATTTGAATTGTAGCCTTTTAATTTAGATAGTATTTAATATTGTAATTATCCTTATTTGCATATGTCTTGTCATGGATTGTCATCTTTCAGTATACTTAAAACCAAAACAGTCTTTAAAAAAACCTACTAAATTTCTTGATAATAAACTTTGCCAATTATTAAAAAAAAAACAGGCTATGGTAAATGACACAAAAGGACACTACATAATGATAAAGGAAAAATTTCATCAAGAGTATATAACCCTAGTAAACATTTATGTACCCAACACAGGTGCCTAATATGTAAAGCAAATCATGATGGACATAAAAGGAGAGATCAACAGTCACAGTAGGGGATTTTAACATTATGCTGATGTCAATGGATAGATCTTCCAGACAGAAAATCAACAAGGAGACAACAGCCTTAAATGACACACTAGATCAAATGGGTTTAATTGATATCTTCAGAGCATTTCACCCCAAAACAGCAGGAGATACATACTTTTCAAGTACACATGAAATGTTTTCTAGGATAAGCCACATGTTAAGGACAAGGTTCATTAAATATAAGAAGATTGAAATCTTATCAAGCATCTCTTCTGACCACAATGCTATGAAACTAGAAATTAATCAGAAGAACACTGAAAAATAAACAAAGACATGGAAGCTAAATAACATATTATTAAACAATCAATAGGTCCACAACAACATCAAGAAAGAAATCAAAATATATCTTAAAACAAATAAAAATGAGAACATAACAATCCAAAATGTGTGGAACACAGGTAAAGCAACCCTAAGAGGGTGATTCATAGCATTACAGGCCTATTTCAAAAAAACAAGATAAAGCTCAAGTAGACAATCTAACTTTACATATGAAAGGACTTGAAAAATAACAACAAAGCCTAAAGTGAAAAGAATGAAAGAAATAATAAAGTTTGTAGCAGAAATAAGTACAATGCAGTCTAAAAAATGATACAAATGATCAATGAATCCAACAGCTGGTTCATTGAAAAGATAAACAAGAATGACAAACATTTAACCAGACTCATCAAGAAAAAGAAAGTGGACCCAAATAAATAAAATCAGAAATGACAGAAGTAACAATTGACACGAAAGAAATACAAAGGATTATAAGAAAATAGTACAAACAACTGCATGCCAACCAGTTGTATACCTGATCAAAATTGATAAATTTACAGAAACTTATGTTCCAAAACCAAATCAGGAAGAATCAGAGCAACTCAATAGACAGATTACACCCAGTGAAATTGAAGTAGTAATAAAAAAAACTGCCAAAAAACAAAAGCCCTGGACCAGATGTCTTCACAGGTGAATTTTACTAAACATTCCAGAAAGAACTAACATCTCTCCTTCTCAAACTATTTCAAAAAATTCAAGAGGAGGAAAGCTCCAAAGCACATTCTAGAGGCCAGCATTATAATTCCAAAATCAGATAATGACACTACAAAAAGAAAATAAAATTATAAGCTAATATCCCTGATGAACATAGATGCTAAAACTCTGAATAAAATATTAGGAAAATTAATACAGCAATATGTCAAAAAGATCATACACCATGATTAAGTCAGATTTATTACAGGAATGAAAGTTTGGCACAGTATTCACCAATCAATAAATGTGATTTGCTACCTAAATAAAATAATGGATAAAAACCACAGGATCATATCAATAGCTTCAGAAAAACCACTGAATAAAACCCAGCACCCATTTATGATAAAAACTCTTAGCAAAGTGGAAATAGAGGGAACATACCCAAACATAATAAAGGCCATATATGACAAACCCACTGCCAGCATCATAATCAATGGACAAAATCTGAAAGTGTTTGCTTTAAATAAGGAGCAAGACAGGGATGCCTGCTTCCCCCCTTCTTATTCTACATAGTACTGAAAGTCTTCGCCACAACAAAGAGGCTAGAAATAAAAGGCATCCAAATTGGAAAAGATTAAGTAAATCTGTTTTTATTACCAGGTGACATGATACTGTTCATAGAGAACTCCAAAGATTCTTCCAAGAAACTACTAGAACTGATAAATGAATTCAACAAAATATCAGGTTACAAAAGGAATATCCAGAAGTCAGTTGCATTTTGATATGCCAGTGATAAACTATCAGAAAGGAAAATTAAGAAAATATTTTCATTCACAGTTTCTTTAAAAAGAATAAAATACCTACTAATAAGTCTAACCAAGATTGTAAAAAACTCGTACTCAGAAAATTGTAAGACACGCACCTGTAAGTGGAACCAAATCAACAAAACAAACAAGCAAGCAAAATATAACCAGAGACAGTGAAATAAAGAACAAACTGACAGTAACCAGAAGAGAGGGGGGATAGGGATAATGGGAAAAATAGGCAAAGGGCCATCCAGGAACATGTATAAAGAACACATGAGTAAAATTAAAGGGGGTAGTAGGTTCAAGGGTGGGAGGCCAGGAAGGGTGGGGTGGGAGGGCATGCTGGGGTGAAAATAGAGACTACTGTACTTGAACAACAATAAAAAATATAAATGAAAAAAGAATTAACACTATAAATAAAACTGTAAATTTGTTTATAAAAAATTTGTCATTGAATACTGATACTTGTATTATTTTTCATTGTGGTTTACTTCATTGTGTAAATGTACCCCAGTTTTTTAATCCACTCAACTACTGATGGGCATTTAGATTATTTCCAACACTTGGCTCTTTCAAATAGTGCTGCTATGAAAGTATGGGTGCATAACATAAGTTCTTTTTTAAATTTCCTGTGGTTTTTAAAAACTATACTTATTTGTTATGCTATTACTATTGTCCTGAGTTATCCCCTTTGCCCCCTCCAACAAGTACTCGCTACTCAGGCCATCTCCCCACCATTATTCATGTCCATAGGTCTTGCATATAAGTTCTTTGTCTATTCCATTTCCTATACTGTACTTGACATCTCCATGGCTATTCTGTGACTATTTGTACTTCTTCTTCTTTTAAAACGTAATTTAATTTGATTTTTATTGTTCTTCAAGTACAGTTGTCTCCATTTTCTCCCCACGACTCCACCCAACCCCAGCCAACCCCACCTCATACCCTCCATCCTACCCCCCTTTGGCTTTGTACATGTGTCTTTTATACATGTTCCTTGACCACCGTTCCCAATTCCCAAACCCATTATCCTCTCACATCTCCCTTCTGGTTACTTTCAGATTTTTCTTCATTTCAATGTCTCTGGTTATAGTTTGCTTGCTTGATTGTTTTGTTGACTAGGTTCCAGTTAAAGGTAAGATCATATGACATTTGTCTTTTATCGCCTAGTTTATTTCACTTAGCATAATGCTTTCCAGATCCATACAAACTGTAGCAAAAGGTAGGAGCTCCTTCTTTCTGTCTGCTGAGTAGTATTCCATCATGTAAATGTACCAGTTTTTTGATTCGCTCATTTACTGATGGGCACTTAGGCTGCTTCCAGCACTTGGCAATTGTAAATTGTGTTGCTATGAATATTGGGGTGCACAGGTTCTTTTGAATTGGTGCTTCAGTATTCTTAAGATATAATCCGAATAATGGAATTGCTGGGTCAAAAGGCAGTTCCATTTTTAGCTTTCTGAGGAAATTCCATACCATTTTCCACAGTAGATGCACCACTCTGCATTTCCACCAACAGTGCACTAGGGTTCCCTTTTCTTCACAACCTTGCCAGCACTTGTTTGATGATTTGCTTATGATAGCCATTCTAACTGGTGTGAAGTGATATCTCATTGTGGTTTTCATTTGCACCTCTCTGATGGCTACTGATGCTGAGCAGGTTTTCATATGTCTCTGGGCCCTTTGTATGTCCTCCTTGGAGAAGTATCTGTTTAGGTCATTTGTCCATTTTTTTAATTGGGTTGTCTTCCTGGAATGTAGTCATGTGAGTTCTTTATATATTTTGGAGATCAAACCCTTTTCTGAGGTATCATTGGCAAATATGTTTTCCCATATAGTTGGTGCTCTTTTCATTTTAATGCTGTTTTCTATAGCTGTACAGAAGCTTTTTATTTTGATGAGATCTCATTTCTTTATTCTTTCTTCTATGTCCCTTGCTCTAGGGGACATATCAGTGAGAATATTGCTGTGTGGAATATCTGAGATTTTCCTCTAGGACTTTTATGGTGTCATGATTTATATTTAAGTCTTTTATTCACCTTGAATTTAGTTTTGCGTATATTGTAAGTTGGTCCTTGAGTTTCTTTCTTTCTTTTTTTTTTTTTTTTTTTTTTTTTTTTTTTTTTTTTTTTTTTTTTTTTTTTTTTTTTTTTTTTTTTTTTTTTTTTTTTTTTTTTTTTTTTTTTTTTTTTTTTTTTTTTTTTTTTTTTTTTTTTTTTTTTTTTTTTTTTTTTTTTTTTTTTTTTTTTTTTTTTTTTTTTT